>JANTNU010000007.1:9314919-9335544 GCA_024752395.1 Erythroxylum havanense | reverse complement strand
CTGACTGATCCATTGACTCCGGGATTGCTGGTGCCAATATAACTCTTCTTGGAAGAGGACCTCTTCCAACTCCTTCCTAAGATGCTCCTCGAGATCGCGGAGGGGGAGGGACGCGCCCGCGTCCAATTGATGTTGAATACCAGCAAGACGTGCCATGAGACGTTTTTCCAGTGGAATATATTCCCAAAGGTGGTATGATTACATTGGTGGAGTTTAGCCGAAAAGGCTTGGATAGCACTACTAAAGTCGGAGTCAGCAAACGACTCACCTCCGGCCCGACTGACCGTCCCTTCTGCCCTAATTCCACTGCCGTTCAAAGCCACCAAAACGAAGAAGGGGGCGTCCTCTGGACGCAACGCATCAGCTTATCATCCTCCCAAAACAGCGGCATCCCCATCAGGCCAGACCCAGCCACGCACGGGCCTTCCCTCTGGGTCAGCCCACCAGACCCTCCCTCAGGCCTTCCCTCAGCCTACACCCACTCCTTCAATCCCTCCAAGCCCAGCCCAGACCCTTCCAGCCCAACCCCCTCCCCAGCCCACTTTTTCGGTCCAACCCAGCCCTACTTCGAACCATATCGCCCTGTCTATTCCCTCCCACTCCGAGATAATTATTTCGGACCCGTCCCTCCACATCCCCACTCCAAACATTTCCGACTCCGAGGCAATGAAGGAGGACCACCATCCTTCTCCTGATCCAGCCGGGGACACTTCCACCCTCGCTCTAGCTCCCCCCCAGCCTCTCGATCCGGGACCTTCGCCCACCACCAGTCCCGCCTCGAATGCAGACCCGAACACTACCATGGAGGAGACTCCACCGACACTAATGGTCATTCTGGCCCCGGAGCAGTCTGTTACTGTAGGTAACTCTTCGACCCCCTCTCCTTCCAGTTAATGATATTTATGTTGATTCTCATATGGAATTGCCAAGGGGCTGGAGGTCGGACCTTCAAGCCCGTTCTCAGAAATTACCTCCGCATTCATAAACCACGTATTCTGGTTCTGGTCGAACCTCGTATTAGTGGCACTCGGGCAATGACAGCCATTCGGAGCTTAGGCTTTCCGCATTCTTTTCGCGTCGAAGCTGTGGGATATTCGGGAGGTATCTGGATCCTGTGGCAAGAGGATATTGCCGTCAAGATTCTTCTAGCCCACCGCCAGTTTGTGCACACCAGTATAGTGTGGAACCGCGTGGCCTTTGATTTTACCGTCATTTATGCTAGCCCTACTTATTCCCTCCAACATTATTTATGGCAATCTCTCCAACAAATCGCCCGCATCACTACTAACCCGTGGCTGTTGGGCGGCGATTTCAATGCCAAACTAGAGAGTTCTGACAAACGAGGCGGCTCCTGCTTTCAACCGATCGTCAACTCTCATTTTCGGGATTGCATCCAGAATTGCCAACTCCAGAACTTGGGATTCTTCGGTCCTCGGTTCACATGGAGGAGAGGCAACATTATGGCTAGGCTCGATCGGGTTTTCTATTCTACCTCTCGTCATTTTGCTTTCAACGACACCACGGTTTCCCACCTACCCTTCCTTAAATCTAGGAGTGTTTTATTTATGGCTTCGATGGAAATAATGCCTATACCAACATTATCCTTTAAGTTGACGATATTTAAACCACTTCATTTTAGCCTATGATGAGTTTGTTGCTTATGTTGACTAAACGGAAGTTTGATAATAGATTTAACTAGGTTAAGAGGAAGAGAAATGTGGAAGCTCCAATGGACGTGTAAGTTGTTAAGGATGGAGATTATCAGTTGCATCTTGTAAACATATGACGAGAGTTTGTTTATCTAAAAGTTGATTGTTTTATGGATTGTGTTAAAGAGTGGCTTACAAGCTTGGTTGCTATGAGAACACAGAAGCATTTTAAGGGGAAGAGATTTGTTTTCTATGTCAGGTCCACTTACATAGTGATATATATATATAGGCCTACCATCTTTGTGAATGGCTTTAAGAATTTCATTAAAATGCTACAAATTTAGTATTAGGTAAACATAATAGAAGCACGTCATCTACAAAAGATAATTGTAATGTCTTAATTTTCTTGCACTTACTATGGAAAGTGAAATCTTTCTCCTACTCAATAGTTTTACTTATTAGCCTGGTAAGTGTTTCCACATATAGTATAAAGAGATATGGATACAAAGAGTCTTCTTATCTCATGTCTCTAGTTCCTTTGAACACATGAATAGGGTGATGTTGTGTCTAATTTTTATTGCTTTCAATTGCCTTCATATCTTGATTTTATTTACAAATCCTTGTGTTTTGATCTAACTGTGAGATTAATTGAGTGAAAAGTGTGAATATCGCATGAATATTAATTGGGTTATTTTGTGAATTTTGCATTAAAACACCAAAGTCACATAATTTTTTCATTAAATGTTATGCATGGTGGTGACTTACAAGGTGGTGATTTTATGTCACCACCGTGCATTAACACATGGTTAATGCACGGGGGTGAAAAGGGAGTCACGGCACGAGTGTGACAAAGGGAGTCATAACCTTGACTTCCCATGCACACCCGTGAGAAGTTTTAACATTAATTCTGACTTTAATACGTGGCAGCTCACTACGTTAAGGAACTAAACCTAAAGAGACTCGAACAAAAGGAAGAGAGGGTGGCAGCTGAGAGTCATCCTTCATTCACTCTTTTTTATTCATTCACACACACAGAGACAAAGAGAAGGGAGGCATAGAGAGATAGAGAAGAAGAAGAAGATAAAAAGAAGAGAAAAATAAAGAAAGAAAACATAGTGAGTTGGGACGAAAAGCAAAACAACAAAGAGGTGGAAGCTTGGGAGAGGCCGAAAGCAAGAGCTAGAGCTAAATCCCATTCAACTTGAGCAAACATTAGTCTGGGGAAGAAGCTAAAGCTGAAGAAAAAGGCAAGAGCCAAAGCTGGAAGTTTGAGAGGGACTGGAGTTCTCCATAACTCTTCATCTGATGATTTGTTTGCCTATTCTATTTCTCATTTGTTGCTTTGTTTCTTTCATTTTACTATATGTTATTAACTGACTTATATTCTTATTAGTTTAGTCGATTTTTATTTGCTTCTTTTGATAATCCATTCGGTATTCATTGTTTTATTATTATTTTAATACTTTTGTTAACAATAACATGCGATTAAAGTGTTTAATAATGATAAATGTGGTGATATCCGTAATGGGTTTATCTCTTTTCTTGAGAATTAATGTAGCTATTTATTAGAATATACATGATTGGGTCATATATATGTTGTCTTATTTATTGTTGTGGTTTCTGAACTGAATGGATGTAATAGAATGGCCAAACTTTGCATCATTTCAGTGTTAAATGAAGATTTGAGAGATGAAGTTTAATACGAATCATGAAACTATAGACACTTAGGTTAAAAACTAGAAATATATTAACTTAAGTGGTAATTGGTAGTCGGGTTTTCATAATTAATTCGGATAATAACTTGTTCAATACAAAAGTTAGACTAGTTCATTATTCGAATCGATTTAGAACCTAACTATTAATTTTAGTAAGACAACAATCCAATCATTTTCCCTTAATCACGTATAAGAGATTAAGTTAGTGAAATTAATTCTCAAGAGTTTTTCCACTTCAATTAATCTATTTGTCTTTGCTCCCAATTGATTCCATCTACTTTTCAATTTAATTTCATAATTTTCCTTAAAATCTTTCACTCAACATTCAGGATAGAATGTTTAACAATGTATTGTTTTCATTTTTATTTTTAATTCAAATTTAATTTAAGTTGACTAATTTCACCTCTGTAGGAGATGATCCTGGGTTATTAGCTATAACTACCTCGTATACTTGTAAGTAGGATAGCCTAGGTCTTTTTAGAACTTTTTAGGCATAACAAGTTTTTGACGCTATTGTTGGGGAGGTGTTTAGTGTTTTGAACTTGAATTAATTTTGATTGTTTTTATTTGCTAAATTGATTTTGATTGTTTTGTCTGTTTATGCATACATTTTTGTCATGTTATTTCATTAAGTTATTTTAGTAATTTTCTTATTAATTCACTATTGTTTTTATTTGGTTTAAGCGAGGAAGGAGGTCTCAAGAAGGTGAACTTGCTCCCTTTATTGGCAACATACATTGGATAAGAGAAATTCCAAAGGACTTTGAAGACAATCTCGAGGGATTCAAACTAGAAGATCAAGAGATGGATGAAAGGTAGCCATTAATGAAGGAGTGTGCCAGACCGGTAATTAGTATTGTTGCTTCATGCATTCGTCTGGGAGAGGCAGCTAGAAACTATAAGTTGAAAAGTATCCACTACAACATGCTGCCATCTTTTTATAGGTTTCCCAATGAATACCCTTTAAACTTCATTTGAGAATTCTATATTACTCACCAAATGTTCCCGTTGGATGGCCTAAATGAAGATCAACTTAAGATGAGGTGCTTCCCATACACATTGAAAGGTCAGGCTAAGGTATGGCTGATGACCCTTCTACTCAGTTCATTGACTATATGGGAAGAGATGTATAGCAAGTTTATGGGAAAGTTTTATTCCCACCAGAAGACTTCTGAGTTGCGGACAAAGATAACTACTTTCACTCAGATGGAGGGAGATCTATTCCATGAGGCATGGGCACGTTTTAAACTCCTACTCATTCAATGTCCACACCATCATTTTCCACTCCACATACAAAACCAATTCTTTTATGATGGATCGACACAACAATGTCAAGTTACGATGGACAATGTAGTAGAAGGAGTTGTGAGAGAGAAGACGACTGAAGAAACATATGAGATCTTCGAAATGTTGGGGGCCAATTCTTAACAAAAGAGTGTGGGGGGAAGAAGAGCCAGAATTCATGAAATAAGCTCGAATCATGAATTAGTTATGCAGTTAGCTGAGTTGACAAAGTATGCGAAGATGTTAACTACAAGGTTATCCCAAAACGTTCCAAATCAAGAGATATGTCGTATATATGGAACTTGTGATTATGGAGCTAACGTTTGTTCATATTCTTGTGAGCCTTTTATAGATGGGGAGGAATAAGTGAACTCACTCAACGGTTTTTAACCAAGGGAGCGAAATGATCCATACTCAAACACCTATAACCCTGGTTGGAGAAACCACCCCAATTTTTTATGGAAGACCAATAATCCACCAATACAGTCCCAATAACAACATCAAAATTTTTAGAGGCTGAATTATTACCAAGGGCAATCCTCACTTCAAAACTCACCAAGTAAGTCTTCTTTGGAGAAAGCCTGAATGTGCTTATTCAGGTCATAACTCAAAATCAAGAAATGAACAACAAAAGGTTCGATTATTTGGAGGCATTTGTGAAGAGAATTGAGATCCAAGTAGGGCAACTCGCGACTTAATTGTACAACAATCAAAAAGGGAAGTTGCCCAATTAACCCAAGCAAGCACAAGCAGTCACTATTTTGAGAAGTGGTAAGGTAGTCGATAAGCATATTGAGATCCCTTCTAATCTTTTTGGTGTAGGCAATCAAGAGGAGGAGAGTCTCTCCAATGAAGAAAGTAAGCAAAATGGAGGAAGTAATGGGCATGACAGCCCTTCAAGTCAAGTTCAAAGGATGAAAGATTGGGGCATGCAATTAACTGCAATGAAGGACCAAGATTGCATAAGGTGACTAAACCTTATAGGCCATCGATTCCATATCCGAGCTGCCTTAAGGAATCGAAACAAGATAAGTATTTTTTATCTTTATATTATGTTTTCCAAAGTTAATATTAACCTGTCTTTGTTAGGTGTGATAAAAAAACATTCCAACTTATGTGACGTTCTTCAAGGAACTATGCACTAAGAAACGGATGTTCGAGCCAAACGAGAAGGTGATAGTTTCAGAGGTGGCAAGTGCGGTGCTACAACAATAATTACCCCCTAAATTAAAGGATCCAGGGAGTTTTCTTGTGCATGTATCAATGGGTAATGGTGATAAGGTTAAGGATATGCTGGACCTTGGGGCAAGTATAAACCTTATGCCTCAATCTATTTATGAGAAACTTGATCTAGAACAATTAAAGCCAACCAATATATGCCTATAATTAGCTGATAGGAAAATATGTTATCCGAAAGGAATAATGGAAGACGTATTGGTGAAGGTTGGTGGGTTGATTGTTCCTATAGACTTTGTGGTCTTAAACATGGGGGAGGTTAAACAATAAGAGAAAGAGCACGTCATACTTTTAGGGAGGCCTTTTATGGCCACTACTAATACTTTGATTGACGTGAAGAACAGAAAGCTGCATGACTGTTTTAGGAGAAACATTAAAATTTTCAATCTTTAATGTTGAACCTATTCCTACAACTACTGTTTTTGAAGAATGCTCTAGTGTTGATGAGTTTAATCTTGCAGACTTTGATTTTGTATTGCAAGAAGAAGAAGAAAGGAAGTTGAGCTTGGTGAGGGAGATTGATAAGTGTTGTCAATTGCTGGATCACACAACTGTGAGAGAGGTTGGCAATTTTTTTGAGAAGAAGACCTGTGAAGGGAAGGCAACAAAGGAATCTATCACTTTGGATAATCCACTTTGAGTGTAACAGTTGAGGTGTCCAACTAAAAGAAATTAAAGAAGTGCTAAATGGGAGACAATCCATATCATTTTTATTTTGTCGTTCAATTTAGTTGTTTATTAGTTCTTTTAGTAAAACTCAATTTAATCTATTTGCTTTGTGTGCACATGCCTTCTTTTCATTCTCTTCTATTTTTCTTCCTTGCAACTGTCTCCACTCCTCAATTTTGGATGCCATGTTTCACACTGTATCGACGCAGCTACCACTCTACTTTCATATCGTATTCATTTCTTTATTCTTTTTATTGTCCGTACTGCATGCAGTTTAATTTCTTTTAGTCTTTAATGTTTTTCATCGTTCGTGTTAATTTTTGTCTTTTTCCCTAGACCCCTGCTTTACCTTTTTGTGTCACATTAGGAATAATGTGATGTTTAAGTTTGGGGGGAGTATTAATTGTGTATTGTGTATTTGTTTTCCCATTTATTATTTAGAGATGCATGATCATTAAATGAACTCAATCGGGATTAGCAATGCATAATATGAGTGAAAAAGTATAATTGCATACTTAGACTAATTAACTTGGATTTTAGTTAAAAGGACTTTAGATTGTTGTGAGAGATAAATGACACTTTTCATTTGGTAAGAATTTGAGCCTTTTTAAAGTATTAAATACCAATTTTAAGTATTTTTTGTTGAGAGTATTCTTTCATGATTAAGAAACTCTTGAACTTGCTTGTAATTACTAGTTGAGATCACATAATCTTATGCAAACGTTGAAATGATGAAGGCAATTAGAATTTACCCTGCTAGCTTAAAAAGCCACCATAATGTCACTCTTAGTAAGCCCCCTTGAGCTTAAATGAATCTATTTCTTTCTTTAAACTTAAAATATGAGCCTTGACCTTGATTGTTTATCCTCTTCATTACACCTACCATAAGGGCAAGTTGAACATTTGAAAAGGTATAATTGGGTTTAGGGAATAAGTGTAGGGGAATCATAGTTTATAGTTGGCTTTTGAGTTGGGGATGGGTATGGTTGTAGTAATTTATCTCCTCTATATTTTTCTTCCCTTAATTTCCTTGTTTAAAATGAATAATAAAAAAGAGAAAGGAAAAAAAGAAAAAAGAATGGAAAAGAAAAAAATGAATTGAAAAGAAACAAAGGAAAAAGAAGACGACCAGAAAATAAATGAAGAGGAGATATGTAAAAAATGGGGAGTGCTAACTTTATTACGTGAGAGGAAAGAATTAAGTGTTTTATTTGTCATTTTTTTGAATTACTTTAAATGCTCAATTAGCTATGTGGTTTTAAACTACAATTGTCCTTTTTTCCTACCCTTAGCCTAGCCTTATTACCACAGAAATAAAGACCTTCGGATGGATATTTGTGTTTGATATGAGTGGTGGAGATTAGATTAGTAAGCAAGCATATGGTAGATACCTTACATGAAATGACCGATGAGTGAATATTTGCTACCTTTGAATGCTTGAGAGGATGGAGACTGGAGTGAGTGTTTATCACACTTGTTTAGGATTTTTTAAATTGAAGTGCTTGTTAATTTTGGCTAAATATGAGAAGAATTGCTTGTTCATGAAATATTATGAGTTTCTAGTTCTTAGATTGTGTTTATTGAAATGATTATTGATATCTTTGACCATTATTCGGGAAAATTGTTGTTTTCATTTTTTGTTCTTCTATAGTCTGGTGCTCTTTATTATGCTTAAGGACAAGCATAGTTTAAGTGTGGGGAAATTGTTGATTCTAATTTCTAATGCTTTTAATTACCTTTATATCTTGATTTTGGTTACAAATCTTTATGTTTTGATCTAAATGTGAGATTAATTAAGTGAGAATGGTGTGAATATTGTATGAATGTTAATTGGGTTATTTTGTGAATTTTAAATTAAAACACCAATGACACGTAATTTTTTCATTAAATATCACCACATGCAAGGTGGTGATTTTATGTCACCACTGTGTATGGTTAATGCATGAGGGTGACAAGGAATCACACCCATGTAACAAAAGGAGTCACACCCGGGCTTCCCCGTGCACACCTCGTGACTCCCCAATGTACAGGTGTGCATGGAGATATCACATCCGTGATTCCCCATGCATGCCCTTGAGAAGTTTTAACATTAATTCTAGCTTTAATGCGTAGCAACTCACTACGTTAAGTCATGCAACCCTAAACTTAAATAGAGCCGAATAAAAGGAAGAGAGGATGGCCACTGAGAGTCATCCTTCATCCACTATTTTTCATTCATTCACACATATAAAAATAGAGGCGAGGCACAAAGAGATAGAGAAGAAGAAGATAAACAGAAGAGAGAAACAAAGAAAGAAAACAGAGTGAGATGGGATGAAAAGCAAAGCAGTATAGAGGTGGAAGCTTGGGAGAGGTCGAAAGTAAGAGTTAAAGCTGAATCCCATTCAACTTGAGCAAACATTTGTCTAGGGAAGAAGTTGAAGCAGAAGGCGAGAGCCAAACATAGAAGCTTGAGAGGGACTGGAGATCTCCACAACTCTTCATCCGATGATTTGTTTTCCTATTCTATTTCTCCTTTGATGCTTTGTTTTTTTCATTTTACTATCTGTTATTAATTGACTTATACTCTTACTAGTTTAGTCGATTGTTATTTGTTTCTTTTGATAATCCATTCGATATTCATTGTTTTATTATTGCTTTAATACTTTTGATGACAGTAACATACAATTAAAGTGTTTAATGATGATGAAAGTGGTGATATCTATGATGGGTTGATCTCTTTTCTGAGAATTAATGTAGCTATTTATTTGAATATGCATGATTGGGCTATAGATATGTTGTCTTATTTATTTATGTGGTTTTTGAACTGAATGGATGTAATTGAATGGCCAAACTTTGCATCATTTTAATGTTAAATGAAGATTCGAGAGACGAAGTTAAATACGGATCATGAAACTATGGATACTTAGGTTAAGAACTAGAAATATATTAACTTAAGTGGTAATTGGTAGTATGGTTTTCATAATTAATTTGAATAATAACTTGCTGAATACGAAAGTTAGACTAGTTCATTATTCGAATCGATTTAGAACTTAAATATTAATTTTAGTAAGACAATAATCCAATCATTTTCTCTTAATCATGCATAGGAGATTAAATTAGTGAAATTAATTCTCAAGAGTTTTTCCACTTCGATTAATCTATTTGTCTTTGCTCCCAATTGATTCGGTCTGCTTTTCAATTTAATTTTGTAATTTTCCTGAAAGCTTTCCTTCGACAATGGGGATAGAATGTTTAGGAATGCATTGTTTTTATTTTTATTTTTAATTCAAACTTAATTTAAGTTGACCAATTTCACCTCTGTGGGAGATGACCTAGGTTATCAGCTACAACTATCTTATATACCTGCAAGTAGAATAGTCTAGGTCTTTTTAGAACTTTTTAGGCATAACAAGCCACCATCTACTAATATGTTGTATGTATAAGTTTTGAAACACTATTTCAGCCAAAGTAAGAATACTTTAGGGAATCCAAATGATTTATAATATTGAATAAGAAGTTTTACTTAATCAAATCAAAAGCTATCCGAAATTAAATTTAAAAGAGAAAATTTTAAAGTTCTTCTTATAGTAATTCTTATAAAGCTCTTAGGCCAGAAGCATATTATCACATATATTTCTAATTTTGATAAAGGCTTTTTAGTTTGAACTAACTGGGGTGGGTGAGCGACCATCGGGGACATTATCTGAAGTCTAGATGAAAGCATTTTATGTTTCTTCTATTGAATAGTGAGTTTAAAAGTAGTTCTTGCACCTATCTTCTACTTTGTACCAAAACTGTTGGGACCCGATCTCGAAAACCGGATCCCAACCAGAAAACAAAACGAAAGTGGCTGAAACTAAAGCGTATTCAAATCAGATAAATCGAATCCGAAGGCGAAATCGAATAACAAAATGAATACACATTGGAATCGAATATGAAAACGAATCGAATAAACGAATCGGATACGAATAACAAATCGGATACAAATGGAAACATAAAGCGCAAGTATTCAACGAATCGAAGGCGGAACGAAAATTTACAAAACAAATCGAAGCAAAACAAATACTGAGACAAACAAAAAACAGATCCGACATCCGAACACATAGGACAGAGAAAAACGATCGCGTTGGAAACACTAAGACTAAAGCCCATCCGAAATTGGTATAATTTTTTTTTCATTCAATTATCAAACTCATACAAGGAAATCGTATTTCCCTTTTTGGAAAATTATCCTTAATCTCATACTAATCTCAAATTACTTGATTCTTCTTATTCATCATATTTCAAACTTATTAACAAATCCTATATCTTATTCTTATTCTTTCTTTACCATAAAAATTTCGACAGCATAACAGCTGCATTTTAACAAACCCAAACCTGCAAAGGGTTTAAAATACACTTCTATATTTCTCTCACAATAACTAGTATCATCGAACACTCCGTCCGGAATCCAAAACACATTCAACCACCGCAACCAATATTCGAATACACATTCATATCTCAATTCAATATCCAAATCTCATTCACATTCATTACATTCATACTCATAAACAGTCCCCATTCATATTCAATTACATACATATTTCATAACCCTACACAAATTCATAATTCATCCCATCCATAGCCAAATCAACAATCATATCTCAATTCCATAAACAATTTCATAAATCAATCCAAAACCTAAACCAATTATAATCATATACAATTCATGACTCAAATCAATACCCAAATCCAAAATTCATATACTTCATACTCAATTACATACAAAACTTCATAAATCATATACATCCTGAAATAAATGCTTGAGATACATAAATGACAATTCAAGCCATATACAATATTAATACCAAAATCCCAATTTACACAAAATACAAACGATGCAAAAATCGAAAAGCACGTCTTGACATTCTTTCATCCGATCTCCCGCTCGAAATCCTGGAGATGGGGATGAAAGGGGAGGTGAGCACAAAGCTCGTGGATAATATGCTTATAAATTGAACAATAAGCAAAAACCTTGCAAACCTCTTTTTCCCTTTATAAAACATTTCTCAATTTGAAAATTTATCAATTGCTTATTTTTCATACTTTTCACATTATTAAAAAACCTTCATAAACAGATTCCAAAATTTTCACGGTTGAAAACTCAATTTCACATTTCATAATTTCTCAAAAATTTTCTCAAATCATAAACAAAATTCAAATCATGAATGCATCACATAACGAACAAAAACAAATTCACATACCACTTCAAACGGTTTGGGTCGGTCAAAAACGGAACGTACTGCACATTTCCGCATAGCGGTCATGTGTAGCCATGATCGGAACGTACTATACTTTTCCGCATTGCGGTCCAGTGTAGCCGTGACTTATGGGAGTCCGAAATCGGAGCTTCAATGCCAGTAACGGGCAGGCGAGTGAAGCCTTTAAAAATGAGACCAGTGCACTTACTCGACTTAAGGGACCTAACTAAACCCATATAACACATATTCATGCTTGAAAATCAGATTGCCTGAAGGCACATTTCGGAAACTCATATAATGTCATATCATATGCAAACATAAAGTCGATCACAATTTTTAGCTAAGATTCGCATAATATCAAAAACAAAGAATGCAACTTTATAGCAAAATTTCAAATAATTCAACTACAATGCCTCACAAATATATATATTCAAAATTCTTAATCAAATAAACACAAAGAATTCAAACGATTATTTCAACTTTATCAAATCATTCAAAAAAATACATTGAATGAAGGAATTGTCCTAAACAAATTTTAGGAATTTCTCAAATCATTCGGAAATCATGAATTTAACGATTTATAACTTATTCCAAAATCAAATCAATTCAATCATTTGAAAAACAATAATCTATAAACATTTATACTTTCTTGATTTTTCCAAAACTTATATAGAGCTTCTAATTCAAAGTATAATCATATTACCCACCTCGAAATGATGCTAGAAGCTTATCCCATTCATCAATTTGTCCATTGCTTCTTTTCTTCTTCCAATTTAAAATTACCTAAACCAATTCACCCAATTCCAATATCATAAATCACATAATTACTCAAATTGAGCTTATGAAACACTAATTTCTCATGTATTCCAACTATCTAAATCATAAACTTCCAAAATCTCCAAATCACAAAAATTGGGCATAAACCCTAATTCAAAATTATCCAAAATTGAACCAATTAAACTAAGCATTCATCAAAATTGACTTCATAATCTACAAACTCATACCATTTTCCATGATTCTAAACTAAAAATTTAAGAAAAACTCAAAACTCAAAATTTTCTCTTACCTCATTTCTCCTCCATTTTCGAAATTTCCTTAGGTTGGAAGGAAGCTCTTGTCTTCTTCCACCTTTTTCCTTCATGAAAGCATCAAATCCCCTTTGAATCTCAAGAAAAATACAAGCTCTAAGATCTTCTTTCTTCTTCCTCCATACACCACCGAAAGCTTCTCTCTTCTCCCTTCTTATTCTCTTCTTTTATTTCTTCCTTTCTTCCTAAGTGTCGTGAGTCTCTTCCTTTAAAAACAACAGCACTCTCCTCTAGTCTTTTAATGAATGACCATTGACCATATTGCCCTCCCATGTATGCCTTTAAACTTAATTCCTTAAGTAAACTTTCAAAATTGCCCCTGCACTTTACTTTATTTCATGCTTACTTTCGGATATTTTCCTCACTATCAATTTGAAGGAATTTATCAAAATGTCCTTCTAGAGAAATGTTACTTCATGTCTTAGTTTCATAACGACACCAAAATCATTTAATTTGGAGCTCTACATCAAAAGTTATGCTCCAAACAGTTCGGACATGTCTTATGCTAAATCATTTTCCAGCACGTTATTTCCATCAAAAAATTGACAGCCTTAAAGACTAAATTGAAACTCGATTTCTCAAAACAATTGTAGCCATATTTCTCTAGTTTAATCAAAATTAAGAATCAACTCATTTGGATAACTAGAGAAAAAGTTATGGCCAAAATACTTTCAGATTTTTCTAATCCAAGACTACACACAAATCCGAACTCCCATTCAGAAATTGAAAATCTTAGGGGCTAAATTGAAATTTAATTTCTTCATATGACTTGTAGCCCCATGTCTTAATTTTATTTTGCCTCAAGAATCACTCAATCGAAACACCAAAGATTAAGAGTTTCTCAAAATACTGAACTATGTTTGGAAAATTTCCCGACTCAATTTGATTAATTTAATCAACCTCAATTTAATCTCAAAAAATTATAATTTCCTATCATAATGTAGATACTTATCTTAGGAATCCAACGCTCTAAAAACTAAATCAATCGGACGTCGGACATAGAAATTAGAAGCAAAAGATTGAAAAAGGGTCGGATAGGGAACAAAATAACAAAAACAGAAGGAGTCAAAATGACATACAAATAACCGAAATTTTCAAAATTCATAACTCTTGATTCCAAACTCCAAATTTAACAATTTTGGTATCAAAAGAAATCTCAAAGGAAACTCTACAACTTCCATGAAGGACAGAAAAATTAATTTGTCCCCTAAGGGAGTCAAAAATCTACTCAAAGCTTATGTCCTAAACAACTCTTCCTAAACAACTTCCAAATTTCAGTCGATCATAACTCTTAGCCCCGATATCGAAAAATTGTATACTTTATGGCGATAAAAATCTGAGAATATAAGCTACAACTTTCATGTAGACCATTTACTCCAATTCAGATCACATCAATCTGGCGATTTACCTCAAAGCACATCATACACAATCCTACACTGAAAAGCATTTTCAAAACCAAAACAAAATACACTTAACTTTGAACGATCATAATTTTCACTTCCGATATAGAAAAATATCAACCTTTATGGCGACAGAAAGTTCTCAACAGGAGCTACACTTTTTTTGAAGATCATTTTCTCAAATTCTGCTTAAATCAAAAAGTCAACTCTCAAGTCAAACTTTCTATATCCAAAAGTCAACTTTTTTAATTCTTCAAATTTTCACACTTTTTTTTTCTTTATTTTTTAATTTTCAACTTCCATTTTAATCCACTAACTCACTTTAACTTTCATAACCATACAAATCTATTCAAATCCCAAAATTATCAAAATTCATCAATTCTTTCCTCATCACTTTCCTTTAAGTATAAATACATTTATACCTAAACATATACATAATAACACTCATTTCTTTTCAATTATTATTTCTAAATTCTACTAAAAAATCGGGGTCCAACACTAGTATACTTAGACATGGTACTACAAAATGGAAGAGGGTAATAATTGTGATTTGTATTAATTGAGTTGATAAATTAATAAGCTGATCTCTAAAAATTTGTTGACATTAGATCATACCAAACCTTGTTAATCCCTTTGGAGTTTCTATTAATTCATTCCATTTTTTTTTAAAAAGTAAAGTATAATAAGATATTATTAAAAGAAAATTTTTTAGATTTACATAGAGAAATAGTCTCCTATCTCATGTTTAGATTAAAGAACCACTCAAGTACAAAAGACAAGAATTTATTCTCTAGTGGTGCCAAATTATTTTAGATCGTTTAGAGCATCCAAGAAGTGATGAATATGATGAAATTATTTTGTTTTCTAGGACCAAGTATGCAAAACATTTGGTAAAGTTTAGTTATAAAATAACCACATCGTGCAAGAACTTGCTCGGGTCTCAACTTATGATAATGTACTTTTAAGTCATCTACTCTCAGACTAATCCTCATTCACACCAGGTCAGTCCGTAAGGGATAAAATACAGGTCAAAAAGATTTTTCCATTCCAAAAATTCGAACTCGAGATCTCTAATCAAGAGATAAGAGTGTTAAACCACCCACGTCAACCTATTTAATTAGAAACCATTCTTTCACATTCACAATGAAGAGATTCGATTGAAACAGTTTATAGGCCGTAAGTATTTGCGACAGCCTCCGTCTTGGCATTTTTCGTTTGGTTTCGGAAATCCATCAGCAATCCTCGATAACGCTTAAACAATGTAGAAGCAAAACGTGTCTCTCAGATTTCTTTTTTTGATCAAGTATATACATCTTTACTTGGCATATTAATTTAAATTAACAAAAAACTAGAACACATTCATTGAAAGGCGTAAACTTTTCTTCTCTATCAGCATTAACAGTATCACAAAGCAAAGGTAAAAAGACAAGAAACAGAGCCATACTACTCCCTATTCTTTAAGATATGACATTTGAATACTGTTGAATGAAAACGAAAGAAATAAATAAATAATGAACCCTGTCTAAAGGACAAGGAAAATTACGGAAGCAAGAGATTCCTGCAGGTCAGAAACCCACCATTAATGACAGGAACAAGGTACTTATGAATTAGCAGGCTTCACGGCCATGTTGGTTTGTGGTTATGGTGAAGGGGGTCTGGTCCAGTCGGCACTTCCCTATTCGAGTCTTCTATGATTACTGTAGCGCCTGCCGTCCCCGTTCTTTTGAACAGATTCCTGTCAAGTACCTAACGAAAATTTCAAAACTCAAACACGTGTAGAAAGAGATAGGACCATAAGATCATAACAAAAAGAGGCATATAAACATTTGGGGAATTAGAAGAGCTTCCAAGATCGTCATACAAACGTGAAATTAATAAGAAGAAAGTAATAAAGTGCAATGTTGAATGAGGGAAAGGGAAAACAATATGACAAAGAGTTCTTTTTGTTTCTTGTAAAGTTTTGTTCTTTGCAGGTGGGAACACTAAAAACTGAGGCTTTTTGGTACCTTCGTGCCACAATCCATGTTTTCTGCTAAGTTTGAGCTACCTTGTAAACCTGAGAATGCAATTCCAAAGACGAAGTTATAAAAACTTGTTAATCAAGTATGACGGAGAGGAACAATATATATAAGCAGAGAGAACCAGAGCGATACTTGATCTTAAATACTTACACTCACGAGAAGAAAGCACCAAAGGAATGAAGACCAGCATAAAAATGACCACAAAAATTGAAAGCTTCAAAGTCGAAGCTTTTCCAAACCCCATTTTCGTCGAAAGCTAGAATTCGCCTCAACAGAAACTAATAGGCAGCTGTTTTGTTTTTATGCAAGAAGACAGCTAGTACTGATTGCGTGTTATTAGAGAAACAGATGATATCCATGACCATGTAATGGTGGAACGTTGTCGGGATATATTGTCCATCCTTGTACGGGCAGTGGCGGCGTGGAGTACTGTCATTCGATATTGCCAGAACATTGGCGTTTCAAATGATTGCTATCTTATTCATGTCTGTCACCTCTATGCATACACGGACTAGATGATTGAGTCTATTTCCCAGCCCCTCCCAAGCCTAATTGCTGTTTTTTTTTTTAGCTCGTGTGAGCAAATTAGTGGATTTGACAAGGAATTTTATGAGTTTAGGGTATGTAAAATCCCAACGTATTATAACTAAAATTTCAAATTTATTTTACATAAATTTTGGATTAGATATGGAATTTTATTTTAAAATTTTAATTCATAAATCTTAAAAATATTTAAAAGTTTTGCTTATAAGCCAGAACATCTATTAACATCAAGCTAATGAATTATATTGTAATACTTTAAGCAATCTACTATTTAGATTGATGTCTAAATATTCTTATTTCTATTTCAATTTATAACCTTTTAAACAATGCTATAACTTAAAATTATTACTCTTCAAATGAACAATGAATAAATCGTTAGGTATGTGTAATAATTTGTAAATCCAGTATTCCGAATAAGTCTTTTAATGAATTAACGATTTAAAACTAACTAGTGAACTCGATCTAACGAATATTTTCAAGTCAAATGTGGCTTCAATTTTAATCCTTCATCTTCCAAATCACTAATGTTACTCTCAACTACTAATTGAAATTAAGTCCTTCAAAGACGTAACTCTCAACTTGTACTTAACTTAAGTCCTCTAAATTAGTAGACATATAAAGAATAACTTCTACCAGTTTGACCATCTTTTAGGGTCATGCATCATATTGAAGCTTCTTATCATATACTATTGAAAGTAGCTTTTACAAATTTTATCAAGAATATGACAAACATGGAAAGTATTTCATAATAATGACTAAGAAACATTAGTTCTTATTTTGATATTAGAAATTAATTTTAACTATTAAAATTATTTTCTTAAATCATAACAATTAAATAAAAATCTTAATAATTAGTTTTCAAATTAATAATGTGACTAAAATAATTATGTTGATCATAAAGATGATCAACTTGAAATTTGAGCATGTTAGGGAGGAATTTTTCAAAAAATGTCTCTAACTTCTAATCAGCAATATAAGTGGGCTTTACAAAACTTATAATAGAATATTATGTTACCAAGTTGCTAAATGCTAAACAGTATTGGCCTAAAATTAAAGTTAAAAAATAATTTTATTTACGTAAAGGATGAGTACAAAGTGCAAGGAAAGTTGAAATAATTATAGGATATTTTGTTTGAGTTTTATTTGTTTTGTTTTGTCTAGCTAAAGTGCTTATACACATCTCCTAACTTCAATCGTCTCAAGTAGTTTTCATTCCTTGTTTTTTCATTGAAAATATATAATTTATATAGAAAATCGTATTTATGAGTATGATTGCATTGTCAACTTGACTTGCTTTATATTATGGTGTTTTTGTACATTGATATTGGAATGAAGTCCATTTAAGTTTAAGATGACAATGACATTTATGAGAAACTAAAATATTATGGTTGATTTCTTCTTCAATATAACCAATATTTGAAAGGGGTTTATTTTATGAAGGGATTTATTTTTGTTAAAGTCTAGTGACTTCGAGGAATTCAAATAGGTAGCCTAGGAACTATATTGTGGGTTTAATAGTCGATTCAAGTATAACCAAACAAGTTTAACCATTTTGATTGATAACCATATTCTATTTATGGAAGAAATAATTGATTTTTCAGAGTTAGTTCAAAGTAACATTACCAGCAATGAAAAATCTTGTCTAACACACTTTATCAACCATTTTCACCACTTCTATACCAAACAAACATATACTAGGGAGCATGATAACACATTTCAAAAGGTCTAAAACATAGCATTATATGTTCATTCTTACCAAATAATTTAAGTTCACTATATAAAACCACCCATCTCTTGGCTACCTTTACTTAAAGATGGTTTCCAACTAATTTTTTAAAAATTCTTGACCTGCGATAGAATACGACCAATTGTCTTAGACTCATATCATTCAACGTATTTTAAATAGAAATTAACAATTTCAACTATACAACTATGTCACTATCCATGTTTATAAAGAGAACCATAATCTTGTATTGAGTTATTACAAAGAAGATAGATAAAAACAGGTATATATATATAGCGCCCCCTTACCGCAGGGTACCCACCGGAACACCCGGAGGTCATTCCGGTACATATCTTACGATTAAGGCACGCTACGATCGATCACTGTAACACCCCACTCCCGCAGGACCCGAACCCGACATCAATGGTGATATCCGAGTCCGTGCCCTGTGAGGGTGGCGTGCTACATCACTCAGTCAAAATTCAGTATAAATTTCTTTTTTGAAACATACACATACTTTTTATATTATGCGGAAAACAATTTACATAAATAATTCAATGGCCTCGGGGGCCCTTTTCATAAATACAATTTAATTCAGTCTGACGCTCGCCCGGGCGAGCGATCAGGCGAGCGAGGTACTTCCCCAGGCCGAGCAGGCGCGCGCCCAGGCGCACGACGCCGTTTCATTTTGATGATTTTTACTTTGTTTCCTTCCTCATTCTACCTCTGTTCAATCTTTTGTGTATAACTTTTTCGTCCGAACTCCGATTGACCTGATTCTCGAGGCATCGGGTTCGTAAAATATGGAATTTCATTATTTGTGAAATTGGAAATTTTTAGAGCTTAAATTGATGGGAATTGGTTAGGTCGTAGTGAGGGGACCGGGTAATGATTTTTTCGATCCGTCTTTTATTATTAATTGAACCTATAGAGGTCCAAATTGAGTGATTTTGATATCTATGATTTTCTAAATTTTAGAGGAAAATTTTGTGACAGGAAATTGTGAAATAGTGTCGGGAATGTCACGAACATGCGTTGTACACATCTAAATTGCTACATGTGCATTATTTAATATTTCTGATTGTGCATTTGGTAATGTGTGAATATTTGGATTGTTTTAGAGATGCATTTGGAACGTCAACTTACAGACGTTGCCGAGACTTCCAGGCTTTAGCTTCGGAAACAAATGTGAGTAACCTAGATGGTTTCTCAATTATTATTTGTTTATTATTTTGCAACTATAACACTATAGAGAATAATGGAGGACTTGTGCGTTTGTTTATGACTGGATTCTAGACAAGAGGTCCGATGTACTGGGAGATGATGACATAGAAGTGCTATATGTGATTTTTATGTGATTACTTGTGAATTAATTGTGTGAATGTGTTAATTTGAGATCATTTGTGATGTTGGCATTGCTTTATTTCGACATATGCATTCCATGCATGAATGCATGTTCGATTAATGACAGTTGTGGACCGGAGCTGCTATCGAGAGATTAAAGCTCAATTTATTTGGGCCTCGAGCCCACAGTAATTCAAAGCCTCAGGCTCACCGATTAATGCATCCTTATTGGGATAGTTTAGGCGTTCGATCACAACAACGTAATAAATTGAAAAAAAGGGTCACATACGCATTACATATGCATTTGATTGAATGTTTTTGATTGAGTGAAAGGCAAATCGCCTTGTATTCATGTGAATAATTATGTGATACTTCTGAACGGGCTATTATGCTATAACTGTGTTATACTTGGCTATGCATGAATTGGGTGAACCAACGATGATAGTTCCTCACTGAGTTCGCAAACTCACCCAAAATTGTAAATTATTTTTCAAGATCGAGAGAGTAGACTCCTAGCTCCAGAGAGACTTTTCCTGCCATATAGATCGTGTTGGCAAGAGAAGTCATGGCTCACAGGTCGATCAGCTAGCATTTTTAAGGGATGACCTAGTTAGGCTTTATTTTGTAGTAGATTTCTTTTGGAGTAATGTACAGACAGTGAAAAACTGACAGTTATGTAAATTACAGCTTTTGATGATATGAAATGAGAAAATTTTATGGTTTCAAAAATT
>JANTNU010000007.1:9275780-9297754 GCA_024752395.1 Erythroxylum havanense | reverse complement strand
AAAACTTAATATAATAAATTTTTATAAGAAATTTGTTGGGGACAGTGGGGGCAAGTGCCCCCACTTGCCCCCATTGTAGATCCGCCACTGTAGGTACTGTTATAAGTCTTTATGAGAGAATCAACCCCTTCAAGCTAGGCACTTGCCCCCCATTGTAGATCCGCCACTGTAGGTACTGTTATAAGTCTTTATGAGAGAATCAACCCCAAAAGTTAGCTTGAAAGGTGGGAGAGCTCATAAGCCTATAAAACTCCACATCAGTTTCTTTTATTACCGATGTGAGACATTTTAAACCATAACATTCGTCCTTTCATAAAGACCAATGGCCTCATTGGTCACGGCCATGTTGGTCACGACTGGCACTCCCAGGTCACCACTCCATGGGCCACCACTCTAAGACCGACTCTGATACCAATTGTTATAGGTCTTTGTGAGAGAATCAACCCTAAAAGCTAGCTTGAAGGGTGGAAGAGCTCATAAGCTTATAAACTCCACGTCAGTTTCTTTTATTACTGATGTGAGACATTTTAACCCGTAACGGGTACTCTAAAGCCATTTGGTGTAGGGTGTTACATCTTTTGATGGATCATTGTTAATCATATGAATTGAATAAAGTCTTGGCATGGGTTATCAAAAAGGCTAAAGAGCTCCAACAAAATGGAGGGTTTTTAGGACATGGAGCATAGTTTGAACCAACACGACATCGAATTGACGATTCGACAGGTTGGCACGTGATCATGTCCTTGCCAAATTCAACCCATCGTCTTCAGCCGGTCACTCGTTTCTCGGCAGGCATCCGAGTCTCAGACAGACCCATATAAACTCTACTTCTATTGAAGCTTTCCTTAACTGTTTCACTTTCCAACTCACCAATAAATTTTCATCTGCTGTCTCATTTAATCCCGTCTTACTGCTGCTGCCGCTTCTAAGATGGACACAAGTCTAGTTTTGGGCATGTCTCCTCCTGGGTACACTTGCTTACTTTGTTATCATTCTGCTTGTTCATTCCGTTCTTAGCTGCTTTACGTAACATTTGTTTCTACATCTTTACCATCAATTTGGTTGCTGTTGTTCCCTTCCAGAGATATCAGAAAACGAATGATGTTTCTTAAAGATTACTAGAAAGTATTTCACAGCATAGTAATTACGCCTACCATTTGGTTTGTCTTTGAAATCTGTGGACGGGAAGTGACATAATACTGGGCAAAACTTAAATGTCCATAATGCTCACCGCCACCAGCAATTTTTCTCTTTCCATTACGAAAGACAGACCCAAAATCACTTGTCATAAAATATATTTTGAGTGCAAAGAAATGGAGAGAGTCGTCCAAAAAATGCATGTGGAACAGGAACATATATTATGGCTTGAATGAAGGAACGCCTAGTATAGTTCAACTCTGCATGTTGCCATGCAAAAATTTAGTCAGGATCCACATGAACTTTGTCAGACTTATTTGCAAAATTTTCCAAAATCAGGTTGAATAATCTCTCTTGAACTTACTCAAATTCCAATGTTTTCTTACGCAAATTTCATTTTTGGTCTGAACACCAGGAGAAATTTCCCCATCCTGCATGCTAAATGTTACATCACTTGCCTGTTTATGGTACAATCTTTTTTCTTTTTTCTTTTTTGGCGAAATTAAAGATTGAATTGAAGAATAATAGTAATGTTAAGGGAAACAAGCAACTAGCTAAACAAGTTCATACACTGAAGTTAATACTATAAAAGGAGAAGATTATGCAAAGAAGCTAGCATATTTCTCCTGGTGCACCATCCTTATATCATGCTCCTGGTGTCATGATCATCTAAGATTGAAAGTATTTTCAAGCGGGACAGAATTTAATCCCTTATCAACTATTTAGTCTAGTCCGCAAATCGAGAGACCAAAAGCCAAGTTTATATCGGCTAGAGATTTCTTATCAACTTGGAGAGAGCTTGAAAGCTAAAAGTTGTTCTCTTATTAAGCTCATAAGCTCCATAAAGATTTGTTGCTTCTTTGTTGACTTTCCTTGGAAGATCCTTTGATTCCTTTCTTTCCATATTTCATACGCTACTCTTTTAAAGGATATTTTGATTATAATGGAATCCTCCTTGGTTCTCCATTTTCTTTGATTGATCCAGGCTATGATATCTGGCCAAGTTTGACTTGGTCATGAGAGTTTGCATTTGTGTAGGATCTCTTGCCATAAGTAGAGAATTCACATTGAAAGAATAGATGCTCAATGATTTCAAGTACTTTGTTAAGATAAAATACCCTCGGATCGAATACCGGTTGAATTTAATAATCCGAAAAATGGTAACGAAAATAAAGATAGACAAAATAAATGGGACAGAACACAAAGATTTACGTGGTTCGGTCAATGTAACCTACGTCCACTGCCGGAGGGTAAGCAATTTTACTAATATGTGGAGAATATATACAAGTACAAAGGCTGGAATAAAAGGCTTTCAAAAACTCATAAGTATACAGAAGAGATTATGAGAGTTGTGATGTAGGAAGGAATGGTACCTCTTAAGTTTGCAAACATCCCTTCTATTTATAGCTGATGAAACCCAAGCTTTCGTCCAAATTCTTCTAACCTGCAGCCATAAATTGTTGAATGCATGAAGAAATCGCCAACCATATTTGAAAGATGCAACCAATCACCGCCTTCTTTCTTTGACATTTGAGGAATGTAGGTAACCAATAGCCGCCAGCCAAGTTTGACTTGTGGAGGGGCCAAGTCACATTCACATGCAACAAGTTACTGAGGCTATCAAAGAAGCATTATGGTTGAGAGGTTTATTTGGCGAGTTATCCCTTCATCAAGGGGTTACTACTGTTAGAGTGCTATTTATTTGACGAGAGGACAAAGCATATTGATGTGAAGTATCATTTCATTCGGGGTACTATTGCAGAGAAGAAGGTCCTTATTCAGAAGATTAACACTAAGGACAATCCTGCTGACATGTTTACGAAGGTTCTTCCAATTTACAAGTTCAAGCAGTGCTTGGACTTAATTGGCGTCTATAGTTAGTGATAAAACCCTTTTGGGGCATTGTTGGAGAAGGTGGAGCAGATCACTAATTGTTCGGAACCAAGTCAAGGTGGAGATTTGTTGCATGTGAATGTGACTTGGCCTCTCCACAAGTCAAACTTGGTTGGCGGCGATTGGTTACCTACATTCCTCAAATGTCAAAGAAAGAAGGCGGTGATTGGTTGCATGCTTTCAAATATGACTGGCGATTTCTTCATGCATTCAACAATTTATGGCTGCAGGTTAGAAGAATTTGGACGAAAGCTTGTGTTTCATCAGCTATAAATAGAAGGGATATTTGCAAACTCAAGAGGCATCATTCCTTCCTACATCACAACTCTCATAATCTCTTCTGTATACTTATGAGTTTTTGAAAGTCTTTTATTCCAGCCTTTGTACTTATATACATTCTTCACATATTAGTAAATTGCTCACCCTCTGGTGGTGGACGTAGGTTACATTGACTAAACCATGTAAATCTTTGTGTTCTGTCTCATTTATTTTCGTTACTATTTTTCGGGCTATTAAATTCAACCGGTATCCGATCCGAGGGCATTTTATCTTAACATACTTGATAGCAAAAAGAGCAGCTGTTGGAGATGAGCGTATTACCATGAATTTTTTCCTTGGTTAACCTTTCTCTAATGGCTAGCCATAAGGTGAAAGAGAACTTAGAATGGCTCGTTTGAACCAAGCCAACCTATTCCAAAACACTTTAGGGGCCAACCTATCCCAAAACACTTTAGGGGCTCTGCTTCTTAGGACATGTTTGCATGAGTTGTTTAAGTAGTTGCCTAAGGGGTGTCTTGACTAGATGATGGGGTGTCTTGACCAGATGATAGAGTCTCTATTGTTGGAATCTAGATTGTAAAGGGGAGCAATGGTAAACATCTTATCTCTTGTTCTTTGGCTAATATTGAATCTATTTTCAGTTAGGACCTTTCTTATTGAAACCTCTTTAGATATAGTTTCCTTTACAATTGTCACTTAAAGGCCCCAATATGCCCTATTTATCATATCAAAAGTTGGTATTGGAACCATCCTCTAACCTGTGCTTGAAATCTAGCCTCATTTGATACCTCAGCTCTAGGATATGGAGCATGGTCTGAGAAGAATTAGATTTTATGGAGAAAGATTAGAAGTTTGACGCTCTAGATAGTGAGAATGAACCTATTTAACCCATAAGGATTCTTTATCAACTAAAATCCTCCAAATTCTCTTGGCCGTTAGGACTCTATTGGTTAGTATGATGTGTGCAATGCCTAGACCAGGCAAACAAACATTCCCTCATCCCACTTTAGCTACAAAATCTTGCTAGTGTCTCTTGACCAGAGGAAACTCCTGAGCATCTTCTCAATAGTTTTGATTAAGCTATTTGGGAATATTATCTGAGAAGACCCGTACACATGTACAGAGTTTAGAACAAAATTTATAAGTTGAATTCTACCAACAAAAGAGTGGCTCTTGCTGCACTAACTATTAGTTCTCTTTTTTATACTTTGAATGAGAGGCAAAAAGTCCCTCTAAATTGATCTTTTATGGGAAATAGTGATGTATGACAAATAGAAGAAGTACTAACAAAAATTCACAAAATTAATAAATATACGTGATATTAGGTTATTGTAATATCAAGTTTCAGGTCTGGATTTCAGCTAGGAATGTTGGAATTTCATTTTTGATATAGTTGATTTTTGGAATTTAGGCTTAGAATTTTATGGTTTAATATGGCTAGAATTTAGGTTTAAGATAGCTAAACTTTGGGTTAGGTTTGCTGGAATTTATTGAGGAACACAAAGAATGGAAGGTAGAAATCTATGAATCACTCTTAGGGTCTAAAAATCACTCTTAAAAGAAAGCATCACACCTTCTAGTTGAAAAATCAAGTTTGAAGTAAAATTCAGGATTGTTATTTATGAAAGGCTAAGTATACACATATTTATATAGAAGTTATTAGAACCCTTAGTCCTAAACAATTAGGATAACATATTTAACTCACTGCTATTCCATATCTAATAGGGAATCATAATAATCTAAATTCCAGGATTTATCTTTGTTGTCAACTCAATTTCTAATCCTCATCCTATTAAATTAAGGCTTGTGGTTCACTAATTTTTCCTCTTTTATTTCTTTTATAGACTTTAAGCTCTTTTGCATCAAATAGGTAACCCAGATAAGTAAAAGGAAGTTGTTCAACTTGGAGGCTTGTTGGATTTGAGATCCAAAAGGTCAGATAAGAAGCAGATGATGAAATAAAGACCTAGCTCTTTCCTTGATTCATTACAAGATCAGATAGCTCTTTGAAAGTTCTAATAGATTTGATTAAAGAACTAATGGAGTGAGAATCAACCCTTGAGAGTAGTAATAGGTTATCTGCAAATAATAGGCTATATATATTGAATCTTTTGCTTTTTTTATGGAATTTGAATTTCCTCTCCATTCTTGTCACATAACCAATAAGTATAGACAGAACATCAGTGCTTAATGTAAAGAGTTAAGGGGATGAAGGATTACCTTACCTTAATCTTTTACCAACTTTTAATGAGCTTTGTTGGTTTCCTATTCGCTAGTATGCTATAACAGACCTTAGTAATGATTGTTCAATACAATTAGGAATTTTGGAGGAAAATCAAATGCATTCAAGGTGTTAATGATGAATTTCTAGTTGATTGAGTCAAAGGCATTGTGAAAATCTGTCTTGGTTGTACAACTCCTAAATGAGTGTTCTTTATTATAATTCTTGAAGCTTAAGTTAGGAGGATATCATCTCCTATTTGTCTCCTTTCATTAAATGCTACTTATGTTTGATCAGTGAGGGACTTTATCACCACTTTAATTCTTGAATCCAAAAGCCCTTTGCAATGACTTTTTAGATTGTATTACAACAGGAGATTGATCTATATTCTTTCAAGTAGCAAGAGTATAGGCAGTTTTGGAATAAGAATTATGAAAGTCTTATTAATTTCTCTCTACATTTTGCCTTTATTAAAAATTCAAGAATAGCCTCAACACACTACATGCTTGGTGAGGTGCCAAGGTTTCTAGAAGAAAAGAGCATTAAATTCATCAGGACTTGGTACCATATTATGTTTGAGCTCAAAGAGAGCCTTTTCCAAATCATCTTAACACAAAGGAAGAATTGAACTATTTGCATTAGCTCTTGATATTCGATCAGTAATGAAAGAGTTAAGCATCCGCATAGAATATAAACAATTCGTAACTTAAGCAAGAGTGTTTGTGAAATAATCATATGTTTCTTTCTACATATCGGCTTGGGAATGAACCAAGGAACCAGCTTCTTTTTGAATTGTTGCAATTCTATTGAGGTTCTTTGTAGAGAATTGACTTGTGAAAGAAAGATGGATTCCTGTCACCATCATTGAGCCATTGGACTCTTGATCTTTGTTTTATAATAGAATAGCTAACCTCCATAACTTGAGTGCAAACTTGCAAGGCTTTATTTTCCTCCTCTTGTTTTCTAGTAGTAGTAGGGTCTTAATAAAGTATTTGTTGGGCCTTAGCTAGTCTAGCTTTTGCATCTATCACTACTTCGTGAGTATTTCTATAATTATATTGATTAAGTAGATTTCAAGTTGCTCCTTAATCATATGCATCTTTCTCATATAAATGAAAGAGTGCAAGCCTTGAAACGAGTGATTTAAACATTTGATGAAGGCCCTTTCAAAAGCTTCATCATTCACCAAATAGTTGTTGAATCCAAAAGGATAAGATTTCTTTTGCCTCAAAATAAGGTTTAGGATCACAATTGGAGTGTGATTAGAGGAAGGGATTTTTAAAAGCAACTTTGCTTTTAGAAAAGAGACTTAACCAGTAGCTGTTGAATGTTGCCTTCTTAAGTTTTTTCTTTAAGAATCACCTACCCTGTTTCTTGTTACTTCAAGAGAAAAAAAAATGGCTTGCCATTTTGAGGTCAGTAACTTCAATATTACTAAAACATATGCAAAAATCTTCTGAATGGTTCTAGAAATAAGCATTGCCTTCTACTTCCAAAGGATGTAAGGTGCTATTGAAATTACCTAACATAATCCAAGGATTTTCAATACTTGTTGGATTTCCCCCAATTTTCTCCATAAGGAATTCCTTTGAAATGCAAAGTTAGGGCATAAACAAAAGTTATATGAATGCATAACTTCTCCTGTAAAAGCTCTAATCTAAATGGATGAGTTGATCAGAGATTGTGGAATGATAAATCCTTATTTTGTCTGGATTGAAAGCTACTACAATTTTACCATTATAATGGGAACAATGGTTTGAGATGACAGACCATTTATTACTAAAAAACCAAGCTCTTTGTAGTTCTCTTCCTTCAACTTCATTTCCAAAGGACCAATCAAACATGGCTTTAATCCCTATAAATAGTCTCTAAGAAGAAGTTGTTTTTGGGGCTGAAGCCTTCTAACATTCTAGGAGTGAAAAGTTATTGTGAAGACTGGTTTATAGTTGGTACCTTGTTCCTCCTTTTGAGTTTCCTTTTAATCGTGGACTTGAAATCATTATCTAATTCAGTGATATTTTGAATAATTGGAGAGCTACGGTTGAGAGCCTTAGATGCCTTAAAAATGGAGGGAACAATGTTGTGATTGATAGGCAAAATCATAGCTTGGTTTGGTTTATTGCTAAATGAATTCTAAGATTCCATAGTGTTTGGCTTTAAGGGATCTTTGTCTATCTCCTGAAGAGCACTAGCATTTATATTGCCTATTGTTGATTCTATGTTGTCAAAGGCATTACAAGGAATAGGCTCTAATGACACATTCTCAACTTGTAAGTTTCTGTTTCCCATCTTCTCCTAAATCAATCTCCTTGTCTCTTAGAATGTTTAACCACATTAGCTCATAGTAATAGACATTTTGAAATTTCCTACCTATGGGCTTCCACATCTTGCCTTGGTGGTGAACCTGAGGTCTTTGTTGGTATGAAACTGAGACCTCATCTTCATAGAGTTCATCAACTTCATTAAGTCTCAATCTAGAGATCACTTCTGGAATCTCTTGATTAATGTGCACATTCACACATATTCTAGCGTAACTGACCCTCTTCATGTATATAGTGGATTCATCCATTCCGATTGGTTTTCCTATGAAACTTGCAAGGTGATTGAGGCCAAAGGTGGTCCAGTATTCAAGTAGGATATTATGGACATTAATCCAAAGAGGAACTTGTTTTTTCTTAAGTGCTTGAAGGTGAGTTCCTAATTTCCATTTCTGTACAAATATGGTCATATTGCTAAAGTGCAAGGGCCATTATCTTGGACCTTTTGAGTATTCTCAAACTTGAAAAGGAAGAAATTATCCTCATTAACAAGGGCTTCTTCAAAACTATGTGTTTCCATTGTTTATGAGCCCATGTATTTAAGGGTGGGAAAGTAGACCTTTTGTCTAAGAAAAAATCAATCAATATTGAATCCTATTTGGATGCACCTTTTCTAAAAAGCTCCAAAAGGATGGGCTACAATGGTGTGCCCCGCTTCCATGGAAGGGGGACAATACTTACAAAAGTTACAAGAGAAGAATTACTCAAGACCTACCTCCAAAAGCACTCAGTGAAATGGGGTGAAAGGTTGCGAGAGCTGAGAGGAGAATGCAGGGAAGTGGGGGCATTGGATGTGAGAGTTGAAGAAGCTAGTGTTTGGTTAGGAGAGGACGTCTGGTTAGATATAATGCTAAGGAAAAATGAGTAACTAGTGAGGAGAGTTTCAAAAAACTATTACTAAAAACAAAAACTAAAAGAAGCAGGAAGATGATAGAGGGAGGGAAAGTGGAAAGGAGAAATAGATGAAAGAACAAAATGGAGAGGTATAGACTCCAAAGGGAGCAAAAAGACAAAAAGGAAGATCTACAAACCAAGCGAGAAGTGAACGAATGTTTAGGCTAAAAGAGTGGCAAGAGAGGAAGGAGAAGGAATAATTGGAAGCCAGAAATAAGGACAAGGTGAAAAAAAGAGACAAGAAAGGGAACAACAGTCAGACAAACAGAGAGGGATCAGGGTCGTTCCTATCGTTTTATAGGCCCTGGGTGGAATAAAAAAAGGCCCCCAATAAATCGACAATATACTTAATTTTACATGATTGTATGAAACATAAATGACTCAATTTATAAGTTTATATAATCAACTAAATACTAAACGATCATAACACTAACAAATATACAACCAAACTCCAATAGCTTCACAATATATCATAAAGATATACAAATAGTATTATAATTGTGATAGAGGAAAAAAAATAAATAACAAAATTTAATATCTAATATTAAAAATAAAAAACAAAGAGCAAAAATACATTAAAAAAACAAAAACTTTACCTTTAAATTATATTCAGAACTCAGAAGACAGAATCGTAAAATTTTTTGCTGCTAATTTTTGAGTTAGAGTACTTTAAATACATATGTTGATGAAATTAAAAAATTAGAAGGTAAAAGTATACTTAAATATTTCAAGACTATTTATAAGCATAAGATGCTGACTTATAACGTTAACTTAATTAAATATTTCAAGACTATTTATAAGCATAAGATGTTGACTTATAACGTTAATTTATAACGTTAACTTATAACGTTAAATAAACTTGCCTAAAGGTAACTTATAACGTTAAAAATCACCAACGTTAAAATTATTTATTACTACCTCTACCTGCAGCCTACGTAACCTGCATTCGTGGAACTTGCAATCTTGGAGCACTTACTACCTACAATCTTGGAACTTGGCTAGTGTTTACTCTTCAAAACATCACTAACGTTAGATGAATTTTGAGTGAATTAGTGTAGGAGTCAAAAGCTAAAATATGAGATTAGGGGGCCCCTTCTGATCGTGGGGCCACTGAGAGGGATGCAATCTAGGGATCATTTGAGAAGCCATGAAAGTAGGTCCTAGAGAGCAGAATGGCCAGATGGGAAGGGGAATCTAGGGAAACAAAAGAGCTCTCCATTGTTGTAGTATATATGAAAGACTATGTAGACTTTGTAATATATAACTGGAATCCAAAAACAAGGACAAGGTAAAAAAGAAAAGAAAGGGAACAATAGTGAAACAAACAAAAAAGGATTTAATCTAAGGATCAGCTAAGAAGCCATAAAAGCGGATCTTGGAGAGGAGAACGTCTGGATGGGAAAGTGAACCTAGAGAGAAGGTAGAGCTCTCCATCTTTATAGTATATATGGAAGATTATACAAATTTTGTTCTTCTAAAATGTAGATGGGATTGACTGATTGGGGAGTTTGTGGTGGGGATACTTTTGTTTCATCAATGACATTTTCATTTTATTTTAAGCTTTCGTTTAATTGATTCAGCTTTTAAAATTGTTAACTTCTTCTCTTGATTTAAACTTTGCATGGCATAAGAAACTTAATAATTTTATTGTTTCAAGTTCAGACTTTAATGAATATCCATGTTCTTTTTGTTTTTTTTCATGATCTGCATGTAAAAAGAACCAATTGTCTTCCATAAGATAGAAACATACTTTATTGTGCAATTGGATGAATAGCTATAGAATAAATTATTAGTCTTTAGATCTCATAAACATAAAAGAAAAAGGAAGAGACTATAGATTAAGTTTTTGAAAGAAAATGACTTAATTGAAACAATTCTAGAAGTTTAAGGTGTATTGTATTGGTCATATGGTAATTTTATAATTGTAACAACCTTAGTTAGTTTTTAGTATAATATAAGCTAGAGTTGGTTATTGTTGTAGATACTTTACCAAAATTCATTGAAAAAATAAAGGTTCTTTTCAAAAAATCAGAGGGAGGTTACCCAAGAACTTGGTGTTAGTTTTACGTAATATTCAGATTGTTTATAGTATCAGAGCCACTTTTGCCTAAAATTCCTTAAGCATTGTTAGTATTAACTAGAGGAGAAGCAGAGAAGATGGAGGATTCTAGTAGAGGATTTGTAAACGTGATGATTAATAGTGCGCAATTGAGAAACAATAGTTAGATGAATGAAGAAGGTTCTCTTATGTTACAAAGCTCGAATCACCTTGGTATGACTTTTGGTAATACTTATTTAATTGGATCAAACTATAGATCATGGTGTAGGGCTGTTAAGATAGCTTTGGGTGCTAAAAACAAGTTAGGGTTTGTTGATGGAAAAATGAACTAACCAAAGATTGATTCAGATGAGTTTGAACAATGGCAAAAGGTCGATTCATGGTTACAAAATTCAAGTGGTTACGTCATGGTTACTAAATTCAATTTCTAAAGATGTAGTAGAAGGATTCATGTATGCAACTTGTTCAAAGGATCTTTCGAGTGAGATACATGATAGATTTGGGAAAAGTAATGGTCCCGTCAGTTATCAATTGCAAATGCAAATTACTGCTTTCACACAATGAAAGACCTTTGTAACACAATATTATACAAAGCTTAAAAGGCTGCGAGATGAATTAGCTTAGATCCATTGCCTCAGTGTGGTTGTGGAAGCATTAAGAAGATTGAAGAGATTGGGAACAGGAACATAATGATGCAGTTTTGAATGGAATTGAATGAGGTAATCAGTGGCATTTGCAACGAAGAGTCGAAGCCAAACAAATAATAAAGATCAGAGGAAGTAGAAAACTGAAAAGGAGAAGAGGCATTGTGAACATTGTAATCAAGATGGGCATGTTAAGGAGAATTATTTCAAAATTGTGGGTTATCCAGATTGGTGGCAGCATAGTAAGTCAAAGACACCAACAAACAGAAGAATGGTTGCAAATGTAGGGAATGAATAAAAGACACCATTTGAGGATGATATGGAAACTGAAAATTCTAAAGTTTGAATTACTCTGTAATAGAATGGATGAGATTGTAAGAATGTTAAAGGGAAAAGTAGTGACAAAGCAACATCGATACTATAGGGAGAATGGAGAGAGTGACAATAACTTGGCTGGTAATTTGAAAAATGATGGTTTATGTTTTGCAGGCCAAGTTGATGTATACACTTGGATGATCGACACTGGAGCAACTGACCACGTGTCCAAAACTGTTTGCATTCAATAATCTTTCCAAACTTTCAAAACCATTCTTAATATTTTTACCAGATGGCAAAACTAGTTGTGTTAACCAAACTAATTTATTTGTCTTCAACCTTTCAGCTGCATAATGTTCTATTTCTTACCTGAGGGTGTGGTGTTGGTGTTGCTTACTATTCAGATTGTTTAGATAGTGAGAAAAAAAAAAGTATCGACTTGACATGGACGTGGATGACCGTGTGATAAACATGTTAATGGATGACTATCACTCAAGCACCATGTCATATAGGACTAGTGGAGATTAAGAAAATTACTCATGTTACATATCTAAAAGGTTTAGGTCAAAATTCTAATATAAATATCAGCAGAGTGAGACTAATGTATTATTTCTTCTTGCAAAGATTTCAATTTCCAGACCATATTTTTAATGATGGCATTTTGAAGTTGACATTCTTCATTTTTCTCTTATCTTAACATTCCAGGATTCATCATCTGCCATTACTGCACTCGCATTCAAGCGATTTGAGTAAGGGAGTGTCTCCAATTTCTTTCCAAAAACACAAGGGGAGCCGCAAACTGTTCAAAGTATCTCCAAAGACCATTTCTCATCGTTTCATGTTGAGAATCTGTGCATCAGTTGGCTCATCAAATGCAGACCTGGCCTGCAAACAAAATGTTATTTCCTCTAGCTTTTCAACTTCATCTGACTTGACAAGATGGTATCTTACTTCAGTACATGCTAGATATTCTTTTATGGTCAATATATTTCATATATTTTTCTCTTTGTAATTCTGATTAACATTCCAAGAGCACTCACTTCTTGCATTCAGTTTATTTTCATGAAAATGGTTAGGTGTTTTAATGAGTTGCTTAGTTTCAAATTAGCAGGTCTTGGGCATTGCCTCACAGCTCAACTAAACCCACAGACGCTATGAATGAATTGGATATGCAATTGCAAGAGTTATTTGGTGAAGTCAAAATGATGGTTAAGATGGGAAACATAAGTGATGCAGTAGACCTACTTCAAGCAAATTATGAGATTGTGGAAGAACAAATAAGCGATGGTGCTAGAAGCATCCAGGAAGCTGCTACTCTTGATGTCATAGCCCTGGGATATTTGGCAGTTGGAGATCTAAAATTCGTTAGGTTTCTAATGAATATGGTAGCCTCCATTTTCCTTGATTGTGTCTTCATTCTTAATTCATGTGCATGTAGTCTGTTGTTTTGCACTAGTATACGGGCTAATAGTTATTGATTCCTGTTTGAGTTTGCAGTTATCTCATTCTTCAGTTCTGGATTTACATGTTTTAAAAATGCATAAGATTGATGGGTTGGTTGACTAGTGGAGTGCTGATGGATTATGACTGGCAAACAGAATACCCCAGGCTTTGTGAACCCTATATGGACGATTTGGACTTTGGGGTAAGAATTGTAAAATAAGGGTTGTTGAAACACTATGAAAAGTACTCGGGTAATGGAAGAACATAAGTAGAAGTTGTGTGAAAAGAAGTAGAAGAAGAGTAAAGAGTATGGTAGTATGCATTGTAGGGTGGGATGGGAGAGCAATTCAGCTGCCAAAATACTTGTGGAGATTTACATTCTTGTGCTTTTGGTACTCAAGAGTCCTGAGTAAGAAAACCAAAACCAACTAGGAGTGGAGCCACCTATTTTAATGCTACTATTCCTGAGGCTGCTACTATTAGACAAAAACTTCTTATGAATCTCAATTTGAGATATGATATTAAAAGATGATAAACTTTAAATTAAACCCTCCTCACCTTTTGTTAGTTACACCCAGCCAAAGGGAATCTTTTGAAGGTTAGTTTCATATAGTAATTTTTCTGATTGCATACCATTTTGAACATTTAAATTCCGATTGTTTTCTTCATCTTGTCGGAAATATTTATTTTTCTTTCAATGGACATCCTTATTTCATTATCAAGAAAATATGGGCAACATGAATTATTGCCAGATGTATAAAGAAATATCTTTTGAACTATCCAGCAGATTCCCTTGATTGACTGTGAAAATGTCCCTGTCATGGATGTGCTAGTCATATTGTGCTTGTTATTTCTCTGCTACAAGTAATCTTCTTATAAGTTGTTGGATACTGAAGATGAATTGGAAGATGAATGTGGCACACAAGTTCTTACACATCTCTTTATAATCATTTATTTATTTGAACAGTTGAGTCAGATTGTCAACAATTTGAAAGACGATGAACCCCTTTTGGAATCAATATTAATGCATATGGGAAGCATTTATTCATCTTTGGGGATGCTTGAGCAGTCAATGATTGTATATCAAAGAGCTATCAATATTCTAGAGAATAGATATGGTAAGTGAAACCTTGTCTGAATTTTGTGATTCTTAATGTGGCCTGTAAAATGAATCAGATTTTGGAGTGTGAGGTTTGTGCAACCTTAAATATTTTCAGTTGCTGTATGTCAGTTTTTTTGTTCTTATAAATCATCTATGTTTGACGTTTGGTCAAAGGTAAAGACCAGATTTGAAGCTAGATACTAATTCATATCATTATGCAAAATTAATGAATTTGAAAATTTATTCCTTTTACAACAGCATGATTTTTTAACTCTTCCATCTTTAGGATCTTGGTGCACTTTCATTCATAGTTGGAATCACCTGATTAAGGACTTCTAGTATTTATTCATTTGACCACTTGCTGTACATTATTGCATTCACTCCATTAACCGTAGTATGATTTCTTGGTGGAGTTTTGGAGCAATTCCATTGTAAGGATAATGTAAAAGTCTTGGTGCAATTATCAAGGGTTTAGACTATGGCTGCCCTTTTCTAAAAAATTGAACGTTTCAACTATAAATGAAATAGTTGTCTCATATTTTCTTTAGGATTACCAACTTCATTAAACGGTTTTCTGATTAATCAATTTGGTTTGAATTCTTCTATTTCACTCCTTATATGGTTTTTATAAAACTGAAAAACTGAGAATAGTTATGCTATCTTTAGTTAGATGATAATTAACAAGTGGATTTGAAGGAAAAAAGTAATAAAGTTCAAGGCCCCAAGCATCAAATTGAAATTACAGAAAATGGATTTGAAGTAAGCATAAACAACCAGGTCAGTCTTTAATCCGGTTAATGATACAGACGGAGAAAATTTGTGTAGCTTGCAGTCTGTGGCCATAATTGTTATTTTTCCCTGTGTCCTAGTGCAATTGACCTTTGACATTATTTCTGTTCTCTAACAAAGATGCAGCAAGTGTAAAACTCAATTTTGCTATGCTGTGTTGATTTCTTGTAGGGAAAGATAGCACTTTTCTTGTATCAACATTATTGGGGACTGCAAAAGTTCTTAGTTCTATCGGAAGAACCACGAAAGCGGTAGAAGTCTACCATCGTGCAATAACTATTCTTGAATCTAGTAAAGGACTACAAAGTGAAGATTTGGTGGTGCCTTTGTTTGGACTGGGCAATGTTTTGATCAAGGAGGGGAGACCTAAAGATGCTGAAAGCCCTTTTATGAGGTTAATTTTAAAAACTCTAATTTACATTTACTTGATTTTTAACTGCTTAGTTTTAAAAATCTACTTTATGCTCGTTCATAAACAGAATTTTAGGCATATACACAAACTTATACGGCAGTGATGATGGGAGAGTTGGCATGGCTTTGTGTTCCATGGCTCATGTGAAGTGTGCAGCAGGTAGCCATTTTAAATACTCTCTTCTCTCTCCCTACTAATATGTATCTGCTTTGCACTATTAAGAGATTCAAAATGATCATTATATCTCCCTTTTTGAACCTGATAACTGTTTGAAGAGTCCAGGCAAAATGTCAGCGCGTAAAACTCTAGTTTTACACCTGATTTTTTATAAGTTTGAGTGAAAGACTTACTTTTGTTTTGCGTATTTGAATTGTCACCTCATTTTTCATAAGTATAAGTTCAAGACTTGTGTTTCAAATGCTAATTTCTGCAGGGAATCTGGAAGAAGCTGTTGATTTATATAAAAGGGCTCTTAAGGTCATCAAGGATGCTAATTATATGGCCTTAGATGATGGTATCATGGAGAAGATGAGGATTGATCTTGCAGAATTGCTTCATGCTGTAGGAAGGTATAACCAGATAAAATTTAGGTTGGAGAATTACAGAAATGTAGGGACAAATGACTCTGAAGCTATAGTACTTATTAATGGCATACATGACTGCAATAATTTTGCAAGATGATGATGAAATATCCTTACAATTTATGCAGTTTAACACGATATCAGTTCTATAAAAGATGACAATATGCCTTGTAATTTTTTCGGTTGTGCTCTTAGAGGACAAGAAGGAAGAAAGCTACTAGAGGAGTGCTTGTTGATTACTGAAAAGCACAAAGGAAAAGAACATCCCAGCTTGGTTTTGCACCTTCTGAATCTTGCAAGCTCTTATTCTCAATCCAAGAATTTTGTCGAGGCTGAGCATCTTTTGAGGACAAGTTTGAATATTATGCTTAAGAATGTGGGGCCTGATGATCAATCCATCACCTTCCCCATGTTGCATCTAGCAGTAACACTCTACAATTTAAACCAAGATGAAGAAGCTGAACAGCTTGCTTTAGAGGCTTTGCGCATTCGTAAGGAAGCATTTGGAAAGGATTCTCTTCCAGTTGGTTAGTTGCTTTGTCTTGCTCCTCTCACTGATTCATGAGAACGATTTCAATTGGAAATGATTTTATACCATCTGGATATTTTTGGCAGGGGAAGCTTTGGATTGTCTAATGTCCATCCAGACTAGATTAGGAAAGAATGATCTCAAGCTACTGGAATTACTCAAGGAGGTTTTGATGATTCAAGAGAAACACTTTGGCTATGAGAGTGAAGAGGTTATGCTAACCCTCAAAAAGGTCATATTCTACTTGGATAAACTGGGAATGAAGGATGAAAAGCTGCCAATGCAAAGAAGATTATCCGTACTCAAGAATAAATACATGCAAACAGTTAGACGGTAATTCCACAATTTCACCTTGGTGAATGATCAACTTATAGTTTACATTAGGTTAGGTTATTGCAAGAGTAGAAACATGGGATTGGAAAGCAAGGTTTAGGTAACAAGGTATTCATCACCAGCCTTTTACACAGGGTGTCGACTGTCTGTAGATCTTAGCCGCCAGTAGTTAATGTACATCTAAGATATTCTATGTCATAGTTTATCCCATTCTCCATAATAAGTAGACAAGTTATGAATTATGAGTAGCTCTTACGGATTAGGATTAATTGGTAGTTTAAAAATTCCAATGGAGACTTTATATTCTGTAGAGAGCATGGTGTACAATAGCTTTCAGTACAGTTTTACAGTTTTGAATGTATCAAAGGCAACAATTGCTGAAGTGATTTTTATTTGGATGGATTGGTTTTATTGTATGGCTATGGCTTGTCATACTAACAATAAGACTAATCAGTTTTGACTTGCAGGTGAATGCTTTTGTGTGTCATTTGGCTTCATACAATGGTTATGTGTGTGTCCACCGACACTTTTTCCTAAGTAATAAATGATGACAACATTACATGTTATTTATAACTTTCCATTTTAGAGATTAAGGGTATGCTTATTTGGGGGTAATGGGAAAAAAGGTATGAGTATGGAATGAAAACTCATATTTAGTATTAACCTATCATTGAAGAGGTAACATTTTTATTCCTTCATTTTCAGCAATACTTTATTTCTCTGGATTACTAGAGGAATGTGATTTATTATTGGCAACATTCTATTCCCATTCTTCGCTATATTCATTCTTATTCTCATTCTCGTTACTTCCTAAATATTCACAATAAGAATCAATTTTATGGGGTAAGTTTTAGTTTTGTCTAATAAAACATAGCAAACAATGTTCTTGAATTAATTTGTATTTTAGTAGGTAAAATGATCAATATTGACATATTAAATTGAACAAAATTACTTAAAAATATTTTTATTTCAATAAAGTAGATGTTTATAAACAGTCTTGAAATTAATAATAAGATATGTTAATTTTTATTTTTCATATATTTTTAAAAATATCTAAAACTTATAGTTTAGTATAAAAGATGCTACCAATTAATAGATTTAATTATAAACATGAAATTCATTAGTTGTTTGATGGATAATTCAGAAATATAAAAACATAATCTTCACTAATTAATATTCTTTTTATATTTGTAATTGTGGAAATAAAAAGCATGGGTCTTTTAACTTGTAAGACCATTTGTTATTATCCAATTTTTCATAATTATGTCCTTGCTATATAGTTCATTGGTCTTGAAAAATAATTTTTTAAGAAATATTTTTAAGATAACATATTTTTAGCTTATATAATATCCACCATTATTATGTAAAGCCTATATAGTACAGGTGAACTTACTTCTAAATTAAGTTGCGTTTCTTCTATCTTCTTCATGAGACCCTCCTTTGTCCACACTCACATCATTTGGTGAAGCAACAACATTACATATCATTACCTTTTCAATCCCTAATATTTTGTCATGAACATCAAAAGTTTTACAATACGATCTTTTTCTAATTACAAAGACATTAAAAATACCTTCTTAATTATGATCTTTGCATATGTTTGCTTCATTCTTTCTCATCTCCTTAGGTTCAATTCCATCACATGGGTCTCTTTATCCATTACCATCATGTCCTTGAGATAGCCTTTTTACATCTCTAATTGCTTGTTACAATGTTGGTCCATTAAGCTTTTTTTAGAATAATCATGTTGTTATGAAACTAGATCATGTTATGAAGCATGTGGCCTATTTTCTTATTCAAATTTTGTTGGTTATATTCTAAATTTTAATAGTCTTGTAGGTAATTTTATATTTTCATAATTATTCAACTATTGGACGGGTAGAGTTAACTAAATTTGAGTTATGGCCCATGGTCTTCAATTGCTTTAGGAAAGGTATTCAACTCCTTTGGTGTTGTAAGAGAGATAGCTTTTGCCTTTATAAGACATCGTATTGTCTTGGAGATTCACCTAACTACTCCCCTTACGCTTAAAATCCTCTAAAAAAATTATATGGTGTTGGTTTATGTCCTAAAAATTGGTTGTAATTTAGTGACAATTATTTAAACACATTATTTATTTATACATATTTAAATATGTATGACAAAGTCTATAAGATAAATATCTATTGTAAATATCATTGTGATAAAATCATAATTATAAGATTCATAATACATTTATTTATTATCCATAAATTATTCATAGTCATTATTCTATTAAGACTACACATTAATGGAATGTAAAAAGACTAACATATGTTATGTTTCTTTCTAATGAAAGAAGGAATCATTCTCATCGACTAAAGTATAAAGATACTTAAACATACATATGCGTACTTGTTAGCTGAACTGATCGTCATATAAGAATTTATTTAGAACATTATTTGTATGTTTATATAAATTTTTATTGTGATGCTTGTATTAGTGATCATTTGACTTAAGATCTCAAAAGTTATCTCATATAAATATTGTTATGTTTTTTTATTTCACTTATGACCTACTCTAGTCAAGTATTGCTCCGTCGTTAGTCATTAAATATAACATGAACTATATAGAAGAAGTTAAATGATCAATATACGATTTATAACATTAAAATAATTAGAGAGAATGTTTCAATGTTCTTGATTAGTATTGATTTGGGGCATCTTTAGTTAAGGTGGAATGACACTTGTAAAATAATTTACAAAGGTCATTAATATGTTAATTACTAATAGTGCAGAACTAATATTATTGGACTAAAAATAGAGTAGACATTAATTTCATACTTTATGTCTACTCAGAACATTGTATAATCAAAGTATTGAATTATACAGAAAAATTGTATATAGAAAGATTAGTTAAAATACTTTGACATCTATAAATATTTATGTAGTCATAATGTATTGCTTTACATTAATCTTGTTCTATAATTTATTAAAAGGGTTTAATTCATCTAATTCTAAATATGATTTAAGATTATAAGTTAAATCCATTGCCATACTTGAGGGCCTAATAGGCCAGACACAAAGGCTGTGTTGAAAAGAGAAAAAAGTATTTTAATCAAGTTAAATTTGATTGTAAAGTTTAAGAAATTTTATAATTAAATATGAGATATTTAATAATTGTCATTAAATTTTAATTAAAATTATATTTTACTTCTAATTTTATTTAAATTACTAAAATGTCCAAAGTCTATAATAGGCTTAAGCTTTAAGGGAATAAGCATTCCTTACCTAACCCTCTCTACAATAATTACAAAGTTCTCTTAACATATTATGCGGATAATGTTAGAGGTTAGATACTTGTTCAGCTATAGTAATTGAGATGAGTTAGACTTTAGAAACGATTCAAAAGAAATTACAAAAAATTCATGCTTTGCTATGATTTATGTGTTAATCATTTTATAGAATTTTAGTTATCTTGACTTTCAGAAAATTATATGAAAAAATTTTGTTATTATTCAACTGAGCACGAGATCAGATGTCGTCCCGATTTTCTAACATATGGAGAAGAGTAATTATTGCCAATATTATCATTGCTTTATATTATTTTCTAGTTATGTTGGTTATTTGACATTTGTAGACAAAGTAGAGGACAATATCCTAATCATTTTAGGGAAATCTTGTTGGCTTATTATTGTCGCAAAAGTAAGTCATATTTGGTTGTCTTCTTTCCTCTTAGGTTTTGATCATAAAGACTTTTTATTTAATATATTACATCACTCTAAAATGAAATGAAGACCCTATAAGCTTGAGAGATACAAATATTTTAAGTCATCTTTTTTCCGTCTTGATTTTTGATGAATATATGAGTTGCAAGGATAAGCTAAGCCTTGCATATAAACTTCTTTCTTTGCTACAATCGTCTTATTAACATGTGGAATTGGTGTTCTCCTTACCAAAAAGTGATTTTTTTTAAGAGTGACCAGTTAGGGTTAAGGGATAGGGTTTTGGTTGACTTATGGATTGTAGATGTTTTATGTTTAATGATAGAATTTCGATCTTGTAGCCTACTAGAAGATGGCACTAACATTGGTAAAGGAATAATCTATATGATTGTTAAAATATTCTTGTGAAGAAGTAGAGAGAAGGAAGGAGATCATCATAAAAGTGAGGCCTGCTAATACCATTTGCTCTCATATGACATCAAAAATTAATTAAAAAGAGTTACAACCAATATTATGAATTTCGTACCGTATCAATTGGTACCAACCAGAAGGTACCACTTTGACCAAAAGCAGTATGAAATCTCCTTCTTCAGTACTAACCTTAGGTATCAGTCAGTATCGAAAGTTTCGTCTAAAACTGACCGGTATTTTCGATATCTTAAATTTTGACTATTCCAGGGACTGAATTGGAAAAAAATTACCAACCCTCCTGCAAACTCTCCCTCCCTCACCAAATCTCAAAACAATTTCTCTGTCGTCTTAATGTTCTTGGTTTTCCTTTAACCTTTCATTGTCACTGCCTTCTGTCCTCACTCTCCCTTCGGTCAACACCGCGACACCACCACCCCTGGCCTCTAGTCCCTGCCCCGCACTTCATCTTCTAGTTGTTGCTCTCCCTCCCCACTGCGCCTGGCCCTTGCTCAGTTGCACTCCTCTACCATCACTGGTCACTACTCGCTAAAGTTGAAATCAAACCTAACCACTAAACTGACCCAATCCACCAAACCAATTTAGAATTTTAATTTTTAATGTGATTTTAATTTTTTTCCTACTCCTGAATTGCATTTGAATGGTGTTTTAGTTGTATTGTGTAATATGGAATTTGTGAATTGTTTGAAAGTTAGAAATTGGAATTATTGGAATTGTTTATGAGAGTTGAGATTTGAGAAATTTGAGTTTAAAAGTTAGATATATTTGTGTAAGTGTAGCGCCTCCTTACCGTAGATTATACACCGGGACGCCCGTAGGTCATACCGATACATATCTTACGACGAGGGTGCACTACGATACGATCAATTTCTAAAACTCTCATGGCATCAATATAATAAAGCAGTAATAACAAT
>JANTNU010000007.1:9214846-9225502 GCA_024752395.1 Erythroxylum havanense | reverse complement strand
TTCCAAAAACATTTTGAATTAATTTTGGTTTTCTTGGATCTTTTAACATGCTTCTATCATTTCTTCCATAAATTGAAATAATAAGTAGCCATGAAATGTCATTTCATTATTTTTTGATGATCCAAATTTCCTTTGTGCAGTATAATAGTTTAGGACAACTCTGCCATGATCCAAGAGCAAGAGCTGCAGTTCTTGCTGATATGGATGTAGTTGGAAGGGAAGCACAGGTAACTTTAGTACTAATAATGCGCTGGAACTCTTCAGCGTCTATGTTAAATAATATATAATCCATCTTTGGGTCTCACCCATCATCTTAAGCTGTTGGGTAGAGTGGTTTATTGACAGTGTAAGTAAATCATTAATTTTAATGTTGATGATCCAAACAGCTGAGAGGTTTTGAATTTGCAAAAGCTGTAACACTGGTGCCCGAGCCATTTACTGTGGAGAATGGCCTACTGACTCCAACATTTAAGGTGACGTTGTACACATTTTTCTTTTGGTAAATTCATAGAAATATTGGAGTGCATTTTTCATAAATTAAAAGAGAACTTTTTCCAAATAAAAAGTTCTGAATGTCAGGGCATTCAATTCTGAAATCAAAATGCCAAACATTATCAGGGTAAGGTAAAGTTCTCTCTCGATTCTGATTTGAACATCTTGCAGATTAAGAGGCCCCAAGCAAAGGCATACTTTGCTGATCCAATATCAACCATGTATAGCGAGCTTTCAGCTTTTGATTCAACTCAAAGGAAGATGTGATGAGTAAGCTATAGGCCCCTCATTAGGAGAAGTGATTTGTCAATTTGATTAACTAGGCGCAGGAATTCACTAAAACCAAGATAACAGCAAAGCTAAAGATTGTTTAGAGAATAGGTTTATGGCTGTGGTTGTAACATCTTCACATTCACGTAGATTTCCTTGTATCTTAATTATACTGAACACCTCAGGAAGTATTCAGCATTCAACCCTACTCTCTGTATGGTTCCTAGGTTTTGCTGTCATCTGAGCTTGAAAACGCTTCTCATACTTATGCTTGTTGTACAAGGCGAGGTATGATCGCCCCCCTACCCTGGGGGCAGGACTAGAATTTAGTTTCCATTTTGATCAATCTTAACTGGGTTTACCAGTAAAAGTTCTCTTTTCTACGGAATTGTTCCTTTATAGTTTATTTCAGTAAACTGCTTCGAATTGACTTTGATTTGGTAGAAATAGTGGAACCACCTCTAATTGCTTTGGTGCAATGAATCTGGTAAAAGCTTCTCGTTTAAGCTACTTACCTTTGAGCATTTTGTACCAGTGAATGTCAATGAATTGAACAATCAAAATTCTCAATGCAGATGCCAATGGAACTTAATATAAGGAAAGGGAGGGGAAGATGTTTTAGAGCAAAAATGAGTAATAATAGCTATAGAAAAACAAAAAGCAGAAATGAAGGTAAGCCATGAAACTTGCGTGTCTTATTATATGTTTAAAATACATGAAACAGAGAATGTGCATAACATTTTCCATCTTTGTACGTGATGAAAACTGAAAAGGTTCTCGACAACGATTCCATGAAATGGAAATGATAAAGGCATGCTTAATTACTGCTTGGTTGCTCGTGTGTTGTTCCACAGCCATTGCCTGGCGGAGCCATCCAGTAATGGTGAAACCTGTCAAAAGTTCTCAAGTCAATGCCTAAAATGGAAGGTGCTTTTTAGGCTTGCACTAACAATCAAAAAGGTAATATGGCAATGTACTTCATTTCCATTGCAACCAAAATGAAAGAAAAGAAACCAAATATAAGCATTACATTTTCACTCCGGAGTTGACAATTTAGAACCAGGGCAACTACAAGCTGAAGAGTATTTTACCTTCTCCCACACTTGTGAATGGTAATCATTGAGCCAATCCGTCTCTTTTGCGGAGAGTAAAGATAGTTCTATCAACTTAATCTGCAGTAAAAGGATTGATAGGTTCCAAAAAAATCTTTAATTAGAACAAATTTTAAAGGAAAGAGGCAAATAAGAAAGAGCAAATAAGCCAAGTGTTGGGCACAAAACTAACAGAGAACATCCTATTTCTCATCAACCAAATTTCAGCTAGTACATCCATAGAAACATGCTAATTATGTCCTGGATTTATTAGTAAAAGCATGGACTGCATGAGCTTTGGGTCTTAAGTTTCAAGCTAGTATTAGAATACCTGAATGGGCACAAATGTCAACTTTTCAAAACCCAGATATTCCGTTCCACCAAAGCGGTTTGGAGTGTCGACCTCTTTTACAAAAAGGAGATTCTGCAACAAGAGTTGACTAATTTTTATAACAAACAATTGGAAACCAGTAATAGGCAAGCAAGGTAAAATTGTATACACCAGCAACCAATTAACACAAAGCCTACCCTCCATGCAATCCAAGTCATTTTTGATTGGGAACAGGGAAGCTTAAACAAAAAGTATATAGAATAAACACCCCGCCACGGGGGAAAAGAGCAGAAACATTTTGCCTTTTGTGATCTTTTTCCGGGGAGACGGTATTTAGAGTTGGATATTAATGTTGGTATGATAATGACACAGTTCAACAAAAACTAATCCTTAAAAATTGTTTATCAAGTGAGCAAGCTGCAGTATTCTTGGGAAAACTAAGGCTAGTACTTTGGATCATTTCCTTCTCCACCAGGCCCTACTGTTAGCAATCATCATAATAAATAACAGTAAAAGGCTTATCCCAAAATCCAATATTCATCTAGGGTGCATGTTACAACAGAAACAGGTCCAAAAAACAACAAATACTGAGTTGAAAATCAAAGAGAACTTGCTTTCCAATGTAGCAACAGAAAAATCAAATAGAGTTGTGTCCTTAAAATGTCAGTAAAGTGCATTCATATTCTTCTATATCGCCACATTCTTCAGATCAAAAGGTAGAAATAACAAGCTGTAATTAGTTAAACAGATTCAGAATAATAAGTTACGCAATATAATTATATTGACCCAAGGTTGAAACTTTAATAGACCGTAGTAAATAACTGCATAGCCATGGTACCTCAATCCGAATGCCAAAGGCATGGTCTTCGTAATACCCAGGTTCATTGCTCACTATCATCCCTTTCTGCAAGGGTGTCATATTTCCAAACCGGAAACTAATACTTTGAGGACCTTCATGAACATTCAGTGCAGCTCCTACACCATGTCCAGTCCCTAACAGATTGAAGGAAAAGGAGAAAATGAGATGTCATAAACTTATAACCTGTTAAGACTTTGTAGCCAACAGATTGGCAGGATCAGTACCATGTCGATAATCAAGTCCTATCTTCCAAAGAGAAGAGCGTGCAAATGCATCCAAGACAAAACCAGGAGTATTTCCAGGGAACACTGCTTGATCTAGAGCTATGTGACCCTGTAATTCAACATGTCATTAAATCAAGTGAAAAATAAAAGTTATCAGCTTTAAAATTGCTCTAAGTTTAACATATCACTGAAATTAATTGCATAGACCGCATTGGTAAAGGTTACAAATTATCTCCTATACAGTAGTTTTTCTTTCAATGATATGAAGGAAGCCTGAACCTGCAAAACTCGAGTAAAGCATTCCTTTTCTCTTGCAGTAGGTTCACCAAAGTGCACTGTCCTGGTTATGTCAGTAGTTCCGTCAACATATTGTGCTCCACTATCCAACAGGAAAATTTTTCCTGGATCTACAACACTACAGGTCTCTGGTTCAGGTTTGTAGTGTATAATGGCACCATTAGCACCAGAACCTGTGATTTCATCCCAAACAGTGAGACTAAAGGTGAGGGAAACCATCTGAATTAACTGTAGTTGCAACAGAAAAGAGATATACGTACCACTTATTGTATCAAAGCTAGTATCAACAAAACCAGCTTGATCTGAACGGAATTCAAGAAGTTTGTCCGCAACATCTACCTCCGTTAATTTCACACCATTATTAATCTCCTGTTCAAGCCAGTCCCAAAACCTTGCTAAAGCTGCTGCATCCCTTAACATTGAATACAATAAGTAAACATAATATTAGAGAGTTCTTAGGATACATCAACATTCAGTTCACACGATGGACATGTTAAAGATAGTCTCCACACAAGTAGCCAAAGCCAGAAAACTTGTTAACTTAAAAAAAAAAAAAAAACTTGCATGTCTATATGGACCATTATCTTTTGCTTTGCTTACTTTTCTCATAAACCTCATGGAAGAACTGTTGTCATTCACAACAGGCCACTCAGAGATAGCTTTACATGATTTCTCACAGTCAAGCTCCCCCATAGAATAAGATATTCAACCAGTTAAACCCTAACAAAAGATTTCCAAGCACCTTTCTCTTTAGAACAACAAGCGATAAAGATTATGAAAGAGGATGAAAAGAGACCCAGAAATAGGTGTTAGAAATCAAAAAATTTCCTACAACATTTAGATACTATGAACCAAAATGATCATATATTAGCGGCAACAATTTATTGCATAAATTCTAAGGTCAAGGGCACCTTGCAACTATTGCAAGTTACAAGATAATGTTCAGAGGAAAAGAGGTAATTACCTCAAGTGACAATTGCGCATGCCTTCTAACTCGGAAGAGTTTTTCACTGCTTTTGCTAGAGAGACAGGTGATGGTTTAAAGACACCAGTAGGTCCCCATGATTTACCATCGAATGTGTTAGAACCATTAGTCTTTCCCACACTGTTACTTCCAAGGTTCTCTAGATGTTTACTGCAAGCAGATTTGTAGGTATTGACTATAGCAGCATTAACAGACGATGTGTCCAACCAAAGTTCGGCTCCTTCTGCAGCCAAACTGAATGAAAAAGACTACGTCTCAAAAAGTATATAGGATGTGTAAAATGTTTGTCAATTTCACACACTGGGTTATATTCGTTAACAAGAAAGTGTATTCAGAACATTTAATATAAAAAGGCATATTTTCATCCTAATGGTACACAACAGTTTTACAAAGAATTTAGCCAGTGATAAACCATAAGGCTATATGAAACTTACCTTTCTATCTCAGAAAGGATTGCATCATATGGTCTTAACTCAACACCAGCATTCTTCAAATGATTGAACACTTCGGGTGGGATTTTCGAGTTATCAACAAAAAGTTTTGCTCCATTGATTTCGACAATAAGATATGCATAAATAACAGGTGAATGTGGAACATCACCCCCTCTCTACACCAGAAACATATATATCAAGTTTGCTAATAAGAAGAAAGAAAGTAATTTTGAATTGCTTGCAAGTTAGATTCTCCAATTGGGAATATGAAGTAAAAATCCAGATTAGAGAAGTGCTGTTAAAATTTATAGTCCAATCAAAATTCAAGTAAATCGGTCTAGTATTACCAAGTTCAGCAGCCAGGCAATTTCATCAAGCGTAGAGATAACAATTGCAGATGAACTAGCATCAAGAAGCTCAGACTTCAGTGAAGACAATTTTGATGCTGCGTCTAGGCCTGCATACTTTAGGCTATGAACCCTACTTGGATTGTTTGGAGGCTTTGGCCTGGATTTCTTCCATATCTCATCCACAAGATTTGGATTGTACAAGTAAACCAACTCCAAATTGTTCTTGGCTATAGATTCCTTCAACTCTTCAGCCGCATCAAAAGAAAAAAGGAACTGCTCCCTTCATATGTCAGAGACAAAGTGGCATCAGGCAACGCGAAGTTAAAAAATGATCAAGTATAAGCTCACATGAAACTGATGCTTCAAGACACAGGGATAATAACACTAAAACAGAAAAACATAAAGAAAACAGGAAAACAAAATGAATCAAAGTAGCATAGATAGGAAAAGAGAAAAACTAAAAATTCAATGAACTGAAGATGTAAAAGAAAAGAGACTTAAACTGCAAATTTCGAAGGAAAACACAAGGATGAAGCTTCTGAGAAAACATCAAGATTGAATGAATGAAAATTTTGGTGCACGTTTGCAAAAATTAGTATTCATACATGTAGAAATGTTAATGTGCTAAGCTAATCAAGGTCACCAATAAAGACACAAAAATCTTCTCTACATCAGTAGACCAACAAGAATTAAGGTTCATTCAACTTAAGGAATCTAGAATTTTCTCACAGGATCGATGCCAACTTTGGCTCCAGGAGGTAAAACATCATTTAGCCATTCACTTGCTGTAGGAACTCCAGCGTTGCCAGCTCGCATGAGATTCCAATTAGAATTCAGCTGCTTTTCAGCCTAAGCACAAGAGAAAAGATAAATGACTACCATCTTTTACCTCCAATTTTATGGTGTCAAACCTTAAACTCCCTTACAAATTACAATTCAAATAAAAGTTAAAGAAACTTTGATCCTGCTAAATAGATTTGACAATGCAGGCACCACGCACTTGACTAAAGCATGAAATAATGAACTTGCAACATTTTCTTTCCCAACCTGGAGAAAGTACCGACCGTCTGTCCAGAGAGCTGCTTTCTCCTTTGTGACAACAGCAGTTCCAGCACTGCCAGTAAAGCCCGAAATGTATGCCCTTCGCATATAGCATTCAGCAATAAATTCACTCTGAAGCCACAAAGAAGAGATTAATGATAAATGGTTCAAGGAAATGAAATTTTGTTAGTAGTATAATGTTGGGTTAGAGTCAGACTACTTGCAGACTCCAAACCCTTTTCCACGCTCTGAGTTAAAAACACCAAAATGGCGAGCTGTCCATTTTGTTCAAACAACATTAGAGCAATTTGAACTTCCAAAAGTTCATAAACCACATCAGAAATGCTATACAGAATAGCCAATACAGACCACCAAACCCGGTGGAGGTCAAGCATAAGAAAACATAAACCATATCAATGCTATATGGGATAACCAATATAGACCATCAAAACCCAGTGGAGCTCAAGCTGAAGAAAACATACAACATCAAAAGAACAAAGTAAAAGGCCATCAGTATCATGCATAAAACTCAAGAACTGAACCTGGTGAGAATCCTGAGAGGGCACGATATAGGCGTCGATGCCAATTCCAGGCCTGGAGAAGAGCTCACGCAAAGCACGAAGCTTCTCGTCTGGTTCCGAACTGGCCGTGAAATTTCTACGAAGCTGGGAAGATGGTTTGGCGGATATAGAACTACAGCTTCTAATAAAAAGATGGGTTCTTGGAGAATTCACATAAAACTTGGGGCTGACTCTTAAATTTTGTAAAAGACAGCTTTTTTTACCACCAAAGAGTGAGAAAGAGAGAAGACGAGAGTAATAGCAGGCTGAGGACTCTATTAGAGACGCTGACAGAGAGAGTGGACGCATCAGAGGTGATGGGCTTGAGGGCATAGACATAGTGAGGGAGAGGCAAACACAAACTCAAAACAGAACAGGAGATAAGGTTTTGTGCTTGCTTTTTTTACGCAGTTATTATTTTAATATAAAAATTATATAAAAAAAAAGAGCTTTACTCTCTTCTCATTTCATTGTCATCAGTCTAGTTACATTTCTTCTTCATTTCAACTGTACTCCATAGAAAGCGGCATGGCAGTCATCACTGAAGAGCCAGAACCTCAATCTACACTAAAGAAACCAACTTCACCACCTGAAGTCTCAGAGACACAAAAGAAGAACCCATTCATTTTCTGGTTTTACTTCACACTTTTGGTGTCTTTCATCACTCTCTTAACCGTCACTCTCTCCTCTATCACCTCATCTTCTCAAGACCCCAAGTCCTTCTTTCTCTCCCTTTCTGCTCCTCTTCGTCAGCACTACTCTAGGGGACGTATTATAAAGGTACAGATTGCCAAGAACCAACAACACACTGAGATTTTTGCTCTGGAGAGCGGTAACAAACCTTCTGTGACTGAGAAGGTGCTGATCGTGCATGGGTTGGGTCTAAGTTCGTTTTCTTTTAGGAAAGTTATTGACTTTCTGGGTTCTAGAGGGCTCCATGGGGTTGTTTTTGATTTGCCTGGAAATGGCTTCTCTGACAAAACAATGGAAGTGGTTGAAGAGAGAGGCAGTGGGGTTTTTGAGAAGTTGTTGGATGTATACGGTCTCATTAAGGAAAAAGGAATCTTCTGGGCTTTTGATAATGTCATTGAAACTGGGCAAATTCCTTATGAAGAGATCCAATCTCATTTTGATCGTGGAAAGAATGTTGTTAAATCTATTGCTTTGGGGGGTGAGGAGATGGGAAGAATTTTAGGTCAAGTGATTAGTACAATGGGGTTAGCCCCTGTACACCTTGTTTTGCACGATTCTAGTTTGGGAATGGTGTCAAATTGGATTCTGGAGAACGCAGAATCTGTTAGGAGCGTGAGTCTGGTTGATACTAGTGTGAAACCAGCTTTACCTTTGTGGGTTTTGGAGATTCCACTAGTCAGAGAGGTTGTCTTGGGGTCAACTCTGGCATTTAAAAGATTAATAGGCTTGTGCTGTTCAAAGGGGATCAGTGGCATGGATGTGGATGCTCATAGAGTAATTCTGAAAGGAAAAAATGGGAGGGAAGCTCTTGTGGGGACATTAAAGAAGTTGAATTCTAGCTTCAATGTGGTAGAATGGGGTAGGTCAGATGTTATTAGGAAGCTGCCGATGCAAGTGATTTGGTCCAGTGATTGGTCTAAAGAGTGGAGCAAAGAAGGGCTTAAGGTCGTTGAGGCACTACAAAGGGGAAAACTTGTAACACACTCTAGTGGGCGGTGGCCTCAGGTGAGAACCTTTATCCTCCTAATGTTTGTTCTATTTTCATTGTTAATGTGTGCATGATTATAAGCAGGTTTGCAAATTGTTAGTGAATGAGTTATTTGCTGTGTTTGATGCGTGGTGAATCATTGTTGAAAACTTTAAACAATCGAAGTCTTTTTATCTAGATGTTTAATTTTTATATCAGAAACATTCACAAATATGCTTACAAGATAGTGGCCAGTATTACCAGCTAAGGTGATAATTTGTTTAGTTCTATGTGGTATCTATTAGAGTTTCCTCTCAACTATACCAAAATATTAGAGTTTCATTGCTTCTTACTTCAAAGAGAACTGACATGATAAGTTCATGCAGCACATTTGTTGGTTTTTTTAACTATTTAAAATAGTGATATGCTTGTATGAGTGAGTTTGCATTCAGGTTCCAAGTCTTTTCATAGGGTTATTTATCTTTAATCATATCCTCCTAATTGGATGGCATGAGCACACGTTGTAATTTTACCTCTATATTTGCTGCATTTTAAATGAAAAAATAGGGTAAGGATGATAAAAACAAAAGGATATGGGCTTGATCTCTGCTTCTGTATTATTGTGGACCTTTTCAGCCGAAATCTTTGGTCTGGATTACAAATGCAGAGTAAGGCTTCTTCGCCGTCTTTTTTTTTATTCCCAGTTAGAGATCATTATTGGTATAGCGAGTTCTGTGTTTGTCAATGATGGTTTATCAGTATTTGAAAACCTTATATGATATTGGAATCTATCATTTACTTTCTTTCCAACATGTTTTGTTAAATGTTCCTTTGGTCTTCTGAGCCATCGATTTAAAGGTTTTGCTTTTGCTTTTGCTTTATCGATCAGTTCCTCATTCTTTTTACTTCATCTAGAGAATGTAGCAGTGGTAACTTCCTCTCCTGAAGTCAGCAGAGGGACCAGATAAGGGACCAATCTGCATCACTTATTTTAATCAAATCTATCTTCTTTCAGATTGATATCAGTTGTGACTCGAAATATAGTATGCTTGTGGCCAGTAAAACTTTCTGATCTCTAGACCATGAACACAGAAGTCCCTGAGTGTCATTGTTCTTGTTCCTAGTTTCCCTCCGCTTGTTCACTGCATAACGTGAAATTTAGGCAAAAAATCCCTTCCATTTCTCCATTATATATGGAACACTTCCTAGTATATTGTTGGTTGAGTTGATTCCATGCAATTTTTTCTGTTGGCTACATGTCATTTTGTAGTGCTTGTGATAACATTATTTGGTGATTGCAGGAAGATGCTGCAGATGAGCTAGCAGAGAGAATTTCTAGTTTTGTATCCTCTTTGCCAAAGTCTGTTAGGCAAGTTGATGAAGAATCTATACCAGAGCAAATCCAGAAAATTGGTGATGAAACTAAAGAGAATATGAATGCCAATCATCACCATCACCATGGTCATTCACATGGTCACACAGCTGACTACATGAATGCATATGGCCTGGGACCTGGTTGGGGCAGTTGAACTTGAACCTGCACCTCTTTTGAAAACTTGGGTTGATACTGATAGTCAATGTGGCGTTTTGAACATGAACGTGATAATAGACTTGTTTTGATGTATCATTGTTGTGAAATTTAAATGGATTATAGAAAAAGCTTGCAAAACTGTTTCTCCATAGCACTTGGAACCAGTCAAATTATCTGTAATCCTATTGTTATTTTAAACCAACTTGCATTATCTCATTGGCTTTCCAATTGTTCTTTAATGACAAAAGAACACACAAAATTAGGAGACAGGGCAGCAACTGTGGAATTACAGCCCCTGGCTCAGTGGAATTGTGGTAATGAGGACTCTTTTTGTATTATATATTTGGACAAAATCGTTCTTCACTTGTTTACATTTGCTGCCCTAGTGTTTTGTGTACTGTGAAATGCCAAAGATGTGATAAATAATAAAACTGTTCGTATCTGTTCGAAGGCAGCAGAAAAGAGAGTTGCTTTGGAATTCTTCTCCTTGATTTGGCAATTATCCACTGCAATACAAACTTCCAATCATAGCAA
>JANTNU010000007.1:9201148-9214746 GCA_024752395.1 Erythroxylum havanense | reverse complement strand
GAAAAGAGAGTTGCTTTGGAATTCTTCTCCTTGATTTGGCAATTATCCACTGCAATACAAACTTCCAATCATAGCAACCAAATTGTGCCAGCAGCAAGTGCATAATAGACTCCAAATAGCTTTAGAATAATTACAATGAAAGAAAAGATGATCTCGATCTGCAGAAGCTAAGTTACAAAGAACACATAAGTCATCAACATTACCGTGCCAATGATTCGTTGTTAGGAGGCGGTTCTTGATAGCTAATCATGTTATGAAAGCTGCTTTGGGGCTGATGGTATTATGCCATAAAAGGGAGTAAGAGACTATGGCATGATTTGTTAGAGAAACCATCAAATGCTGTAAGCTTCCAAGTAATATGATCCTCCTTGGTTGTATTCGAGAGGTTCGGGATATGCGGATAAATGGTAAGACATAGCTGCATCATCTGTTGCAGTATCAAGGAGCCTTGACGAGAGAAATCTACCTGCCAATCTTAATCAAACAACTATTAAGTTTCTTACCCGAAGGATATTCCTTCAATAGTTCCTGCAATATCAGAATGTTGTCGCCAATGTTTCGTTCAGGAATAAAAGCACTTTGTGCTGGATTAATAAGAACCGATAGCACCAACTTCAATCTTCCAGTGAGAAGCTTAAAGATATTACCTTGTAAATGGTATTACAGCAAGAAATGGGCCTGTAGTCACTTACTGAGCAGAGATTTGGTTTTTTAGGCACCAAACAAATGAAAGTTTGATTTATAACCTGAAGCATTCGTGTAGAATCAAAGAACTCAAGTACAACTTCTGTGAGGAGTTGGCTCGTAATATCCTAAGTACGTTGAAAGAATAAGACAGTGAACCTATTAGGGCCAGGAGACTTCGAAGGATGCAAACCAAAGAGAATTCATCTGACATCCTATGCAGTAAATGCAGAAATGAGTAGCTCTTTTGATGCCTTGATTTATATTCCATTCAAAAAGCTGAGACAGATTAAGACTTTGCAAGGAAGAGTCGGCTGCCGCCATGAGATTGAGGAAGTATATGTCCTGGCGATCTCCATAATATTCATCACGTCAACATATTCCTCCCGCTGCTGTCTTCAAGTTTGGATATTTTATTTACATTTCTGGGGGCTGACAAGGAAGCATGAAAAAACTTGCGATTGGAGCCCCCCTCTTTAAGCCAATGGAGTCTGGCTTTTTGCTTCAAAACCGAATTGTGAAAGGAAAGCTGAGTTTGATATTCTTGTAACCATTTTATTTCAACAGCTTTGAGTTCATAATTATGAGGATTATCATAGCAGGATTGCTAGTTTGGACCTGAGGTTTTGGAGATTAACTTATCGATTTCAGGGTAAGAGTTTCATTGCGTTCTTCACTTGTTTAAGCTTCTGCATGAATTGAAATGATTTGCATCCATCTATGTTCCAACAAGATCCGACCTACCATATTTTTGTGATAGCATTCAAGAATCGAAAAGGCTTTACCAATTGGTTATTGTCTGTCAACCTCTGTATATCCATAAAGGAGTGATTCAGATATCAATGTTTCCCCAAAGTGAACATTGTCATGAATCTCGAGTTAATTTCCACGAATGATGACAAATTCACTTTGAGCATTGTTGCCTGAAAAATCACACCAAGTAAATTATCAGGAAGGACTGAGGGGTTATAAACGGTCCCACTTAAAACCCAATCTCTTAGACAAAATTTTCCTAGGCATTTAATTTAATAGCACAATAATTCACTACAATTATACCCGTCAATAGTTATTAAATAATCAAATAAAGAACACCAAAATTTAACGAGGTTCAACCAATTATTCCTACTTCTTTGGACACTACTAAATTAATATTTCACTATTTTCAGAAAATAATACAAGTGAAATACTACAAAATGAGAGAAAAATCTTTGCCTTAAGAAAAGATAGGCAATTTTTGGGATGTCTAAGGTAGCTGAAGGAGTCTTCCTTTTATAACTTAAGAAGACTCCTCCATCTTTATATTTCTTCAATATGGGAATAGGTCATACCGTTAACAATTCTCCACCTTGACATATTTCGCATCTTCAAATCTCTCACAAAACTTATCTTTAGTATTGTCTTCAAATGCGCTTCAAAGCATCCATTTTCAATTTTTATCAATATTGATCAAATCCAAACAATATTGGAACTTGATTGAAGTCATTACCTTTGTCAACATATCAGCAGGACTCTCAGTGGTCTTACCTCTCGTACAATGCGATAACAAACATCGATGTGCTCTGTCCTTGCATAATAAACTTAGTTTTTTGCTAAATGAATGACACTCTGACTATCACAATGTACTTTGACATGCTTCTATCGAACCCCTAAATCATCAAGCAATCCTTGAAGTCAAATTGCCTCCTTAACAACCTCTATAATTGCCATATACTCTTCCTCTGTAGTCGACAAAGCAACTGTTGATTGTAAGGAAGACCTCCAACTAACTGGTGCCTTTGCAAGAGTAAACACATAGCCAATAGTTGCTCGGTTTTTTTATCTAAATCACTAGTATGATTAGAATCACAATATCCAACTACATATTGACCGTCTTGCTTATCTCGTTAAAATACCAAACCAACATCTACAATGTTCAGAATATACCGTAGAATCAATTTCATAGCTTGCCAATGCGCTTTGCCTGGATCATGCACATACCTACTCACAACTCCAATTGTGTGTGAAATGTCAGGCTTTATACACACGATGGCATACATCAAGTTATCAACCGCATTTGCATACGGTACTTTAGTCATGTACTCTTGTTCTGCAACTTTCTTTAGAGATAGAGATGTAATGAGCTTTATATGAGGAGCGAGCAGAGTACTAAAAGATTTTGACTTTTCATTCATGCCAAAAAGTTATAGTACCTTTTTCAAATATTGCTTTTAAGTCAAATATAGTCTCCCCAACTTTCTATCTCTACTTATCTCCATGCCGAGAATTTTCTTAGCTTCACCCAAATCCTTCATTTCAAACTCTTGATACAACTGAATCTTCAATCTTTCAATTTCTCTTTGATTCTTTGAAGCTATCAACATATCATCAATATATAGGAGAAGATATGTGTAGGATCTATAACAGTCGGTTTCCAAAACATTATTGAGGGTTAGATTCTTAGGCTATTGAGTCACTTGAGTTATATCATTTGAGAATTTATGAAGTGCATTTCATTCACATGCATAATATTCGCATATACATATGAATCATAATTTAGAAAACATTGCAAGGATAGTATATGCACTCAATTAACATATTCTGGCGTATGAAAGGCTTAAAATGATTATGATATGATTGTGTATTATTTATGTCTTGAATTTTAGTTTGATGAATTATAATTAGTATTTGGAGTTAATTGTTACAATTGAAAAATTGATGAATTAAAATGTACATTTAGTTTAGAAAAAATGTCAAATAGTAAGACAAGTTGACACATGGAAACTTAGGATAACTAAGCCTGTAAAATGAGTGACATTTGACATAAAAAATTAAGTGACTAGTGGCAGTAGTGATTGAGTGAAAAATGGCCTAGGATATTGGTGACATTTGGTAGCCACATAAGAAGACATGTAGCTTATCTCCTTGGATGACATATGTCCTTTTAAAACAAGGACACCTTGCACCAAAAGGCTTAAGCAAATGTAGAGTCACTCATATTTTCGGAAGTTTTAGTTGCATGCTTTCTTCTCCTTTCCTCTCACCACCACCCTCAAATCTCTGTGTTTTTCCTACGTTTGTGTTCAATTACCACACCAAAATCGATGCTTTTACCCTTCAAAAAGATAGTTATAGAACCAGATCATTATTGTACTTGATGCTATCTTTTTATCTTTACTAAAAAACCATTATACTCCCACTTTGTACTTGGATGATCTTGCATGTTTGTAAGGAAAAGTAAACTTAATAGTTGAGGAGACAATTGAGCTAATCAAGTAAGTGAAAGACTGATCTCTTGTGATATATGTTAATAGAACTTAATGATGACTGAATTGGAGATGGATTAATTGTGATATTGAAGTGAAATGAGTGTTGGAAAATGATGCATGAATGATAGTTTTTGTTATGTTTTTGCATACATGAAAGACAATATTTTATAAGATGCCAAATGAATGACTTTGAGTTGGAATTGGAGACAAAATTGATGAGGAATTGAAGTATACTTAAGGTATAATTAATGGTATGTTATGAAGGTGTTTTGAATTTGGTATGAAGGTGTTTAAATATGAAAAATTAAGGGAAATTGGATATGCACTATCGGGGCACTCATCCCACGATCGTGGAAAGGTCCCCCACGATTATGGGAAGGTCCACTACATCATGGCCAAAGCTTTGAAATGATAATTTCTTTTTTGTGAATTTGTTGAATCAAATGAGGATAAGTAACTCTACATTGGTGTATTTGGACTTGATTAAGGCTTGAAATGAACCTAGATTGTCTCTTAATTAGTTGGTTAAGGGTTTGATAAGTTTTGGTTGTTAATTGATGTCATTACTTAATGAATGGATCGTCTTGATATCAATGTATTTAAATCTAGTAAAGGAATAAAGGTGTTCTTATGAATGCAAATATGATCCAAAGGACATAAGTAAGGTGTATTAGGTATGAAAGAATGAGAATTGGGAAAATATATGAATGTGTATATTGCTAGAAAAGGTTGATGAATATATGATTGATGAATTTAGAGTAATTAAACTTATTCAAGGTATAAACCTGAATGCAAAATGGTAATATACCAGTTATAATAATTGAATGGTTAAGGTTTGTGAAGAAGAATACATACTCAGAAAGGTCAATTGAGCATGCATTGAAACATGATACATATACATGTGCATGATTGTATATTTATATGATTGAATAACATAGTAAAGTGAGAAAAATGTATGTATATTGCTTGACTATAGACGCACAAGTTGATCGCCAACATCTAGACATTGTTAAATCATCAAGGCAATAGCTATGCTAGAACGTATTGTGAGTTAACCTAGATATGTAAACTCAATTATATATGCTTTTGTTTGAACTATCTTTGTAATATGGAATGTGTGAATAAATGAATGATGAATGCTGAACTTACATCCTAGAAGTTTGTTATATGGCATGAGCACATCGAAATGAAGGATATTGAAAGCATGACATATGGATTGATGCATTCATTGATATGCATGATCAGATAAAGGAGTTATGACCGGAGTAACAAATGTCTGAAAAAGAGCTTTAAGCTCAGGATTGTGCACAAAGAGCCATAGGCTTAGATAACAATGAGCCTGGTATCCACAACGGATACAGGACAGTAAATAAAATGAGCTTAGTATCCACGACAAATACGAGACAGTAAATTGAGTTGATAGGCGGTCGGTCATAACAAAGAAAAATAAAAAAGAAATCATATGTGCATTTGCATATGCAATTATACGTGTATCAAATGAATGATTGTGATGAATTATTGAATTGTTCTGAAATTGTGATAGGCAATGTTGGTATATAGTACTTGTTGAAATATGAAAAAATGTGATATGACATTCGATACTAGATGATGTGATATACTTGTTGAATTGGGTTATGTCATCCAATAAGTAATATGTCATCCATATAAAGCACTAAGAAAATGATTGCACTCCTACTTATCTTCTTGTAAACACAAGGTTCATCCACATTTTTGATAAAATCAAACTCTTTGATTGTTTCATCAAAACGGATATTCCAACTCTGAGATGCTCGCTTAAGTCTATAAATGGACCTTTGTGACTTGCATACTTGATCAGGAAATTCTTTGGATTCAAAACCTTCAGATTGTGTCATATACACACCCTCTTGCAAATTTCCATTGAGAAATGCTATTTTAACATTCATTTGCCAAATTTCATAATCATGGTATGCTGTTATAGCCAATAAAATCTTTATGAATTTAAACATCGCTATTGACCAAAAAGTTTCATTAAAATCAACTCCTTGTTTTTGTCTAGAACCTTTCGCCACCAACCTTACTTTGTATGTATGTACATTTCCATCCATGTTAGTTTTGCTTTTAAAAATCTATTTGCACTTAATAGGTAATATACCTTTAGATGCATTCACCAAAGTCCATACTTGGTTAGTGTATATAGATTCCATTTCGGATTTCATGGCTTTTTGCCATTTTAAAGAATCGATGTCTGACATTGTTTCTTTAAAAGTAGTAGGCTCATCATCTATGAGTGACTTGTTATCCTTTCTATGGTCAATATGTAGATCTAATCTAGTGGAAAGACGGCGTATCCTACTATTTTTTTGTTGGACTATGTGTCTCTTGAACTCTCGATTGTACATTATATGTATCAACTTGAGGTTTTTATTCCATGTCGATGTGAATTTATGGTTCTTGAACTTTTCTAAGTTCAACCTCACTCCCACTACTTTTTTTAAGAATAAATTCTCTTTCTAAGAATGTAGCATGTCTTTAGACAAACACCTTTTGCTCAATAAGATAATAGAATTGATAACCAAAACTTTCTTTTAGATACCCCACAAATTCACATTTATCTGATTTAGCTTGAAGCTTATTAGATATAGAATGCTTCACATCCCCAAATCTTTAAGTGTGATAATCCAGGTCTTCTATCAGTCCATATCTCATATGGTGTCTTATCAACCGATTTATATGGAACTTTATTTAGAAGATATATTACGGCTTCAATCATGTATCCCCGAAAGGATATAGGAAGGACTACATGATTCATCATGGAACGTATTATATTTAATAGTGTATGATTTCTCCTCTCAGAAACTCCATTATATTGTGGAGATGTAGGAGGAGACCATTGTGAGAGAATCTCATTCTCTTTTAAACAACTAAGAAACTTGTGATTTAATTATTCACCACCTCGATTTGATCTAAGTGTCTTAATATTTTTGCCAATTTGTTTCTCTACCTCTAGTCTAAATTCTTTGAACTTTTCAAATGATTTAGACTTTTATTTCATCAAGTACACATAACCATATCTAGAATGGTCATCTGTGAATGTAATGAAATATGAGTATCCACCTCTAGCATTTGTGGACATAGGTCCACATACATAAGAATTTATTAATTCTAGTAATTCACTATCACGTTGTCTGTTTCCTTTAAAGGAACGTTTGGTCATTTTTCCAATAAACAAGTTTCACAAATTTCATATGATTCATAATCAAAAGGATCAAATATCTTTCTTTATGTAATTTTGTGATTATAGTTTTATTGATATGACCTAACCTACAATGCCATAAATAAGATGGAGTTTGGTTAATTTTCTTTTCTTACTAATTATGTTAAGAGTTGGCCTTACTAAATCTAACTTATACAAACCTTTTGTAAGCAATCCAGATCCATAATAAACATTATCTTTATAAAAAGAACAACTGTTATCCTTAATTATAAAGACAAATTCATTCAAATCCAAATAAGAAATAAAAATGATGTTTCTTGTAATAACAGGAACATAATAACAATTATCAAGTTCTAATATAAGGCCATAAGGCAAGGTTAAACTATAAGTTCCTACAACTAATGCAACAACTCTTGCTCTATTGCCAACTCACAAGTTCACTTCGCCTTTCTTCAATAATCTACTCCTTGTTAACATCTGCATGTTATTACATAAGTGAAAACCACAACTAGTATTTAATACCCAAGATTGTGGAACAAAAGTAGAAAGATTGATCTCAATCATAAACATACCTAAAGAGACAACTTCCTTAAGCCTTTTATCTTTCAGGCTAGCAAGATAAGATGTGCAGTTCCTTTTCCAATGTCCGTTGACACCGCAATGAAAACATGTGCCCTTGTCATTGCTCTTCTTCTTGACACATTGGCTTTTACTACATTAGTAGAAGCCTTCCGTTTCATGTTATTATTCTTCTTAAATCCCTTTTTCTTGCTTTTAGAAGAACTACTCAACAAGTACAGAACTGGGTTCCTTCTTAAGGCACCCTTCTGCAGTCTTAACATGTTCAACAGTTCAAGCAGTGTCATGTCCTTCTGATTTATATTGAAATTCATGATGAATTGTGAAAAGCTCGAACTCAGAGACTGCAGTGCCAGATCAACGCTTAACTCATGATCTATAATAAAACCTAATGAGGCCAATTTTTCAATATACCCAATCATCTTTAGCATATGAACATTGACTGAAGATCCTTATATCATCTTGCATTGAAATAGTGCCTTGGAGATTTGATATCTTTCCACCCTACTTTGTGCACCAAATAACTCCTTAAGATACAGTATCATAGTAGGTACATCTAAGTTTTCATGCTGCCTCTGAAGTTTAGGAGACATGCAAGCTAACATCATACATGTAGCTTGTTCAACGTCATCAATATAACGCTGATATTTCTCCTAATCTTCATCAGTAGAATCTGAACAAGGTTCTGATGGAGCAGGAGTATAAAAAACATACAATTTCTTCTCTTGCTTAAGAACTATTCTTAAGTTTCATAGTCAGTTTGAAAAGTTGGGTCCAATCAGCTTGCTAGCATCTATGATGCTTCTCAATGTCAGGTTAGTACTCATCTTCAAATTCAATAACCGAAAAAAAACATAAAAGGGGCGCATATTAGTTTAGATCCAAAAATCAAATAAAATAAGGACTTTAAAATTATTTGATTACTCCCACTATTTTCTACAAAATAATAGCCCTCACTATTATATCAAAAAATTATCAAATAATTTCTTTGTGAGCTAGGATCCTATTTAAAATTAATTGATCTTGAGTTTGTTCAACAAACAAACTAAAAATAAATTAGGTAGAAAATAACTTTTCAATCACATCTCATGTGACTCCTAGTATCGTTAGGTGACAAATTTGCCAAAATATATCAAATATATTATTCCTAACCTTGTCTCTAAATTTACATGATCATGAGTTTACTCATCCAAATCATACAATTTTAGTTAAGTAGAACCCATTAATTTAAGATAAACATATTGAGGTTCAAGCGACCTTGAGTTTACTTAACAAGCCAAAAAAATGATTTTATTATCAAATAATAAAAGACAACTATCACGTTCATAATGTGTACTTAATATTTTATTGATGGATTTAAAATTACAAAAACTTCTAGTCTCATAAAAAATAATCTCATTATATTTATAATTTCAAACATAATCCAAATATGAAAGAAAATATTTAAAACTATTGCTTGATTCTAATTATTGATTTGATAATAAATTTAATTTAATAATTCAAATCTCGAAAAATTAAATTAAATTCCAAAATTTTTCCTCATAAAAATTCCCTTTGAAAACAATTTTCAAAAATTAGTAGAACACTCTTCAATTTTATTAGGAGTTGAAATTAATTTAATCTCTATTAAATTAATTAAATTGACAATTTAGGGTTTTAAAACATTTTGAAAACATATAAAAGGAGTTGGGGGTGTCTGGCATGTGCACACGAGGTCAAAGGCACTGAACGCACCAGTCACATCTGTTAAGAGGACAATGGGCACGTGTCCCACACACGTCGATCGTCTTCTCCACGATAATCGTCTCCTTCCCTTCTGAATTTGCTCCTTCCATGTTTCTCACCCATACTCCCTTGTTTCTTTAGTCACGATGGCACCTCTCTTCCATGTTCCCAAACCATCATCCGTCGGGTCTTATAACCGTCCACACCTGTGAACTCACCATTGTCCTCTGCACCGCCTTGCATTCATGGGTGAATTTTCACCCATGGGTTTTGCGCGGTGGTGACGCCAAATTAGTGGCGTCACCTACCCATAATCACCAGCGGTAAAATGTCGTTGGTTTTGCAAGTATGTACAGTAAACGCAAGCAGAAAACCAAAACCTAAGAAGATCACAAGGCAATAATCGCAAATGAGAAAATTCAAAAGCCAAACATCATAAACAATAACCCAGAAAAATTAGGGCTTTTGTCAATCAATTTCTAGAATTAAAATGTAAGACAGGCATCGTTTAGCAAATTCTAGATGTAAAACATTCTTGTTCTTGTTCCAAAAATAGAACATGCACAAACCCATAAGGAAAAACAAATACGTTCTGAAAACAATTTCCAAAAACTTCGCATAATATATGCCAATTTATTTTCATAAGGTAGATAAAAGGGGTGGCAGAAATTAGGGATTTTAAAATACGCGATTGACCATAACACCATTAATGTCTAGAACTAAACATAGAGGTGTAGTGGTTTCAGTAGAACTCAAAACTAGAAGAGATTTAACATATGTGACTTTTTGAAACCGAACAAAAGCAAAATATCGCAGAAGGGAAACAATTTCCAATAGCAGTCGTGAAATAGTTTCTGGTAAAGACAAAAATCGAAGCAACTCATATCAAAATCAACAATAATCAAGCAACAATTCAAGATTAACAATTAAATGAGGCGCTGATACCAATATTAGAATCCAATCGTGATTGAATCACGAGCGCAGCGAAAAATTTTTTTTTATAGATTCTGAGCGGATCTTGATAATTGATTAAATTTGAATAAAATGCAACTCGACTTAGAAATCGTACCTTGTTCACTTTCTTTTAAAAAATCTTTGAAACTTTTTCTGATTGATTAATCACGAGGTGTTCAATTATCTAGCCGCTGATGGTATCCACAAAGCAATTCCCAAATTGTTTTGAGAGGAAGAAGACAAAAGGTACTAGTTTCTAAAAAGCTCTTCCCTTTAAATAGAAAAATCATGACAATCTTTTATTAAAATTAAATATCTTTAATTATAATCAAAATCAAAATCAAATTATAATTAATTTAATTTTAATAAAACCAAATATCTCATATTTGATTATAAAGTTTCTCAAACTTTATAATTAAGTCCAACTTAAGTAAATTGATTTTTTTCACAAATTGCTCTTTGATGTGTGACCCATTAGGTTTCTAATATATTGACAATGATTATAAATTATAATTCTAATCACAATTAGAATAAGATAAATTAAACTCCTTTTAATTTATCTTTAATTCTCTAATTAAATAATTCATAATCATAAATTATGATTGACGTCTAGCAGTATGTCATAATTACCCAAATATCAGGAATGTCAAAGTGATTGACTTAAACTGTCCATGCATTACTATAATGTATAATTTAATCATTTCGACATTTAATATTCTAATTAGACAGAGTATGGATACAATGTCTACTCCTATCATCCAATCATGTTCGCTCTTGCTAATTAGTAATTGAATTGTAATTGAAATTTGAAAACTCCTTTTAAATTTCAATTCACTCTAGCCAGAGAATTCCATAAATTATTACTAATCAAGAACATCAAAATATTTTCTCTAATTACTTTCGAGTGACAAATCCTATATTGACTTATTCAACTATCTACATATGCTTCATACTGTATCCAATTACTACCGACTAAATTATCCTAGGACAATTCATAAGTAGCATCAAAACACAGTAATTCCCACACTAGATACCTTGGTAATCTCAAGTCTGAGGATCAATTATACAACCATCATTATGAAATAATCCATAGACACATAAGTAATATTCTATTTGGAATTCTCATAATCGGGTCAGTTTAGTGACTTATTCTCTAATAATTACCCACACATAAGTTTAAGTATCTCTATACTTTAATTTATGGGATCAATTATTTTCTTCATAAGAAAGAAACATAATGTATGCTAGTTTTAATGTTTCAACAATATCCAGTCTTGATGAAACTACAACTAAGAACATTTATGAATAACACATAAGTATAAATTCAATCTCATAATTATAATCTCATCATAATTTCAATTACACAATAATTATTCTAAGGATTTTATATGTAGTATTAAAACATAAAATAATAATTAAATTAATACATAAAGATAAATAAAGCATTTTCATTAATTAAAATATAATGTCATACATTAATTTGCGTCTAATTGATTGGTGAAAGAGCATAAACTAACAATAACAATGGTAACATGCCATTTGAATGCTCATTGCAATGGTGCCTTCACCTGTTGAAGGTGGAACAAATAGGTTTGCAATACTGAAACCGAGGTAATGGTAATTTGAGAGGCAAGGCGAAAAACTCTTCGTTTATATATTCGGCTCAGGGATTGAAAGTCTCATTTATATACTTGCAAAGTAAATACTTTTTTGTATTGGGTGGTTGTGCCAACAGACACCCTGCCCATGTATCTATATTAGCATCAGTTTGTACCAGTAATGTGTCCATTGGAAGATAATTATAAAGCATAGGTAAATCCTTACATAAATAATTTAATTTTTGTTCAACATGAGTATCTGCGATTGTCCAGTTCCATTGATTTTTAGTGCTACATTTTAACTGTAAATGTTTCCTTTCTTAAGCTAAATCCTTGAGAAAAAATTGATCAGATATATAGTTAAGAAGTCCAAGAAATTGTTGTACATGAGTTCTACTAGTTAATTGATTGGGAAAATTATGAATTTTATTTAATATATTGGGCTGCAATCTCAAATATCCATTTTTAAATTCTATACCTAAATAGTCGATATTTTGTTGTGCTATTTTAGCTTTTCTTTTACTTAAAATTAATCCTTTTTCTTTATATCTTTCTAATACAATTTTAACCTTTCTTAGATGATCCATTTTATCTTGATTAGAATAAATAATAATATCATCAATATATACAAATGTAAAATTTTCCAATCCTTCTAAATTATTATCCATAAATTGTTGCATTGCAATGGTGCCTTCACCTACTGAAGGTGGACCAAATAGGTTTGCAATATTGAATCTGAGGTAATGGTAGTTTGAAAGGCAAGGCGAAAAAGTCTCTGTTTATATATTCGGCTCAGGGAGAATAATTTTCTCGATTAAAAAATCAATCTTTCCTTGATCTTCTAATGCCTATTTTTGATGGATAACCCACCAACTTGTGTCTCTTAATTATTTTTTTTTAATTCTGCATTGACAAACCATGTCAATTTTCTTTTATTTTTAATATAATATTAACAATCAAAAAGTAAAATCAATTATCTTTCTTGAATGTCACAATCTTGATTTTCTAACTTGTTAACTTCCTTCCTTTTATATCAGAGTATTGATGCACCATGTGCCGCTAATTACTTTTAATTTTTTATTCTACATTGACCTATGCCCTAGGATATCAATTGTCTTTTAATTTTTAATCCTATATCGACCTGTAAAACCGACCTGTAAAACCAATTGTCTTCTAATTTGTATTCTACATAAGCACAAATGCCACTCTCTTAGGGACAAAGCTTTCTGAGAAAATTAAATCGTCAATAAAAGCGCAGACTGTCCAAAATTAATTTTTCCGCACGAGTAAATCAACAATTGTAAAAGCAAAGCACCAAAAATTATAAAAGATTGATCTACCCCGTATGACTCAATCTATGTAACTGACCCACAACCTTACTATCCGTGAAAGATCTTTACTCCCAATAATACGATCGATTCGTGTTAACCTCGTCAGAGAATTTTTCTGACTATGTCTACTCAAAAGCAAAAAAAAAGTACAGCAAGAACACAATACTTTCAGATCTGAAACTCTTCACCAAAAGACCAAGTTATTGCAGCAACAAAGTAAGCACTCATCTGTGATCGAATTTTATTTATGTTGCAGTCATCAATCAACTTGAAAAGGGCCAGCAAG
>JANTNU010000007.1:9098092-9118358 GCA_024752395.1 Erythroxylum havanense | reverse complement strand
GATTATGAAGTTGGTACTGATAATAGTATGAGGAAGATGCTGCTTTTCTCTCCTCTTTTTCCAATGAATCAAGAAAGATGAGATTCATCTGGGGAGAATGTAATTTGTCAACTTCTGTGTGCATGAATTTTACAGAATAGGGATATGGGATCGAGACATCTCGGCCGCCCAAAAGTGGCTAAGCCGCTATCGCTCGGCTCGGAGAAGTCAAGTCCCTTTGTTCGGTTCGCTATGAATTTTACAGAATAGGGATATGGGATCAGTGGCTTACTTTCTTGGTATGGTGGTGTAGGAAAGATATGCAGAAGATACCTTGAAGAAGAAAGATTGAAGGTACACTTATATTCAACAGTTAACAAGATAGAATCTTAAACAAAAATAAGATTCACTGTCAATAATGTGGTTGAACACCTGAAAAGAGGATGTCAGCATGACATCAAACAATTGAGAGACACATAAGAGAATGTAGGGTTTAGATATTGACACATAAGAGTAGAAGGGAATTCGGACATAACTTCAATTCTGTACATTGGTTATCTAGGCCTAATGTTACAGTCCAATGCCATACGGTGTGTGCGAGAATGGTGATGGCAAAAACATCCCGTTAGACGAGTGAGAGGACAACACCATTTCAGTGGGACAAAAGAATATGAAATTTCAATTATACTGCAAATGAAAGAATCATTTATACAGAATAGAATTTGCAGGCTTCGGTTTCATTTTCCGTCTGCATACATCACTTGACAGGGATAACCATTCAATTATTCCTTACAACATAACTTACAATGCAAAACCGAGGGGAGGAAGTGAACGTTGGGAGGAGAGAGTAACATACAACTATATGTATTGTGGACCTATTTCCAGGTTTAAGATTGTTAGCAACTATACAGCATAAAGTCACAACTTTTGCCCGATTAAGCTTCCAAGTAGAATGCAAAGTTACAGAGTTGTTGGACACCTTTTTTTTACCTCACAAAATTGAGCTCAGTGCACCCATTTGTTTCTTAAATTCAAGCCTGTCCCGTAAAGCTCCCCGAGTGCTTTCCTTGGTGGTGGTCCACAATAATTTGTCTCAGAATTCTTCTCAGAAGCAGTTGGATTCAATGTCGTCATCCGTATCTTAACCGTCAAACTAGCTAGTATCCAATCATCCAAATTGCATGAATGGCAAATTTGGAGGATCACAACTAACTAAATTTACCCACAAATTGGCGAGTGTGAGAAAGTAAGGATCCCCATTCCATTCCACCATTTTCATCCCTGGTTCAAAAAACTCGAGATGATTAATAAACTAAGCCTGTTTACCGGCTCTAGAAAGTTAACATCATCTTATTGCATCTGATACATGCCTGACCAAATAGAGGCAAAAGATCAAATGATTGCAAGATATGCATTTCACCAAATGATCAGCTTCAGTGTAATATTAGTACAAAAGAATGCATTCATATTTCTAAGAACTGCGCAATTTTGATACCTTCATTTGACCCATTGCCTAAGCTAATGCTATTAGACCATTGAATATTATGCATACCTGGGACTGCTCTAAGTGTCAAAGCTGATAATCGACAGGTAGGCTCTTGTCCAGAAAAAATGTGATTATAAACTGTATGCACATCAATATCATGAATACATTTGATGGACTTTAGTAATGTCTGGATTCTTCCGTCAGATTCAAAACCATCCATATCCAAAATGCTATTCATAGCTTCTTCAAGTCCTGAGCTTGACCATAGGGTAGAACACTCACTTAGAAGAGTAAAAACTTGAGTGTGATCTACAGGACATGCTAATATCCACGGCTTGTAAAGTCTAGCTGATATTCCAAGAACTTCAACAACCCTGTAAACCTCACTAAGGGCAAGGATATACCTCCTGCCTGTATTTGCGCAAAAAAATGGCAAAGATCAACCATCTATATGATAACACAATGTATTCCCTTGCACAAAATATAATACAGTACCTGTAGGTTGAGAAAGTATCTGATGATGGACATTCTTTTGTAATGATTGCTTCCAAATAAAGGCACCATGTATCAGCTCTTGAGCACATGTGGACAACATCTTAAACCATGTGGAAACATAATCAAACTGGTCCTTCTGTGAAAGCAATGTCAAAATTTTCAAGATCAAGGCCACCAGCTTAAGAAGTTCAACAGCCAATCCAGGATTGCTTTCCACCTGTTTAGACATGCATGTGAGTTTTTTTTAATTATGGGAAACAAAGAATAAAAACAAAAACCAGTAAGCCAAATATCAAAAATAGATACAGTTGACATACTGCGGACACTTTCTTTGATAACTGATATTCTGAGTCAAACAATTGGAACTTTGGTTCCCGCATAACTTGAACTAATTTGTCAAGGCATGTTTTATTTGGTGAATAACTATCTGAGCTGATTCCGCCCTTACTCAACAAATCTTGGAACAGCAAACTCTCAAGATTCTGAAGCAGAAAACATCATTTAAAAGATCAAGCAAAAAATTATCAGTATAAGTGAAACAAACCTGAGAAATGCATATTATCTGACTTCAAGGGGAAGAAAACTTGATTCTTAAATATCATTGTCAAGTGATTCTTAAATGGCAAGTCAAGGCCATATGGTAAAAAGCAGAAGAGCCCAAATATTAGGGGTAGGCCTTGGGATTTTTTGTGAAGAACGATGAAAAAGGTTCTAACAGTATGAGTAATATGTCATGTTTAACAGAAAGACAACCAAACATCTTGCAGAGAGAAGGAAACAACACAAGATACCTAAGAAAATTAGGTGTTACCTGTATTTCCTTATTGAGGGCTTCTACTTTAGCATCTTCTCCTGTAAGAGGAGCAGCATTTCGAGCTTTCTACCAGAAGACATATTTCAAGATTCAATGACATAGACAAAAAACCGCCAACAGAAGGGGAAAATCCTGAATTATACACTAACCTTTAAGTTTTCAAGATGGCATTGTCCAACATGATGCAATTCTTCCTCCAATTTGCTAAAGAAACTTGTGTAATAATTAAACTCTACACTGGAAAGGTTAGGGTTGGTTTCTCCAATACCAAAAACAAAGGTCTGATCTTCAACTCCAGTTCCTGAAGAGGCAGCTTTAAATTCCCAAGAATTATCATCAAAATCATCATCATTACATGACGAGTTTGGAGCCATTACAGACATCATGGAAGCTGTTCCATTTTCACTAGGATTTTGTCCATGATTTACAGATTTATTCTCCTCAGCTTGACTGTACAAACTTGATATAAGATCATTGAGAGATGTGTTTATATCAAGACGCTTATTGCCATCAGTTGAGCTGGAGCTCCATATCTGACTTGACATGTTTGGATGAATCACGTCATTGCCATCTTCCTCTTCTTCTTCACCGAAAAAGGACAAGGGCAAAGCTCTCTTTTGGCTATCTGAGCTTAGGTTGGCCCCCTAAACACAAGAACGAAAAAAGACTTCATGTTTGGAAGTATGTTCAATAAAGAAAGCAGTTCCACCATAACAATTCAGTTTTAAATATTATAACAATAAACTTTATAACACATATAAGCTTCAGAGAAGTGAATATGAATCTCCAAAACTCATGGCATATCAACTTGATAAGCAATATAGTTATGCAGACATGAGCTTAATTGCCAGGAATTTTCTATCAAATGCCAACAATTCCTTACTACCAGAAATTTCATCCACCTTCTGCTCCTGAAAATGATATTTTCAATATGCTGATCGGTTAAACCATACACATAATTAATAAGTCAAATTGGACAAGCTCTTGACCTTATTATTTGATTCTGTTTGTGCAAATGCAGCTCTGAAAGCCCAAGAGTCTTCCACACTGTCCTCTTTACTATTAGAGTATGCATCTGGAGTAGAACTATCACAAACCAAGGTTCTTGAGTTGGTATCAGGTTCAAAATTCCATTCATCAGATCTCTGAGAGGAATCCAATGATTCACGCAATAAATGATCCCTACTCTGCAATCCATTTGCAGCCCTAAATGTGGTCAACTCTCCAGATCTATCTGCTATTCTCTCACCCTCCTTCAGCAAAAAACATGTTAGACTGATGGATCCAAACAAAGCATAAAGGCTATCAACTTTGAAAACCAACAGAAATAACATAAATAAAAGGAGAAAAGGAAAAGGAAACAAAGAACATAGCACTATATATACAAATTTTGTGGACCAAAAAGCTGGAGATGTAATAACTTAACTTAGTTAATCTCAAATACTTCATGGTTGTATGACTTAAAAAACCTGAATATTATCTAATTTGGCTTACTTTGGCAGAAATCATCTACTCAAATTAAAACTTGGTTTCTCAATACGGCGAAGCAACACTCATAATTAAAAACCTAGAACCAGAAAGGGAAGTATTTTTACCTCATTTTTCTTGTATTTAGGTTGAGTTCCTGATTCTGCAACCTTGAATTCCCACTCATCATCACCCTCAAGATCTTCATTCTCAAGATTTATATCCACATGTTTCATACATAACCCTACCTCACTAAGATTGGTCTTCATCCCATTGCTATCCAAGCTTACAAAATTCCAGCTTGAATTGCCACTGGAATTTGATATTGGCCCAGTTTCAGTCCTCTCAAGGTCAACCTAAACAGGGAAGTAGGTGCATATCTTAGGAAAGATCCAATAAAAAAACCATGAATTCTGCATGTTCTTTAAGCCGCTAGAGACACTGAATTATAAGATTAAAATGCAACAACGAAAACATGAATAATTGTAGAGAATCAAACTTCTGAAGCTTATATGAATTCCAGCAGAGGAGCAGAGAAAAGTACCAATTAACCCATGATTGATGGACTTTTCTTCAGTAATTATCAATTCATTTCAATTAGGTCTTTTTCAGTGACTAAATCGAGGAATGGCCAACAGAATAACAAGATAAACTACCTTGGAAGTTTCATGCCTGAAATACATTTCTGGATGTGAATCATTGAATCCCCACCTATTAGCACCATCAATTAAGTTATTTTTGAATTGATCTGCCTCTTGTCTGAGTAAACATAGTCACATTCCAATTCATTGTTTTAGGATCTGAATACAAGACACCCCAACTAGAACCAGAGGTTTTAAGGATTGATCTTGCTGCATTTTAAGCCTTGATCTGACCATCCTTGAATTTCCAAAACTCAGATCAAATGTACAAGGATTCAAAATCAGTAGTACAAAAACATCTTACAAATTGATTTTCTATATATGTGCAATCCTTGGGTTCTTACTTAGCCAAAATAACTGATAATTCGTACCTAAATATCAATCAGAAATGCATATCATACACTAACCTTTACCTTAGATTTCCTGTCTCCAATTTGGTGTTTGATATCAGCAGCTTTAAATCCCTGCTCATTAGCATCACCGAGTCCCCTATCTTCATCTATACCTGGCCAATTGCTACTTGAATTAACTCCATTGCCATTCAAGCTCCAACCTAGAAAGTCCAAACTTGATGCACTCCAACTAAAATCGCGTCCATTAAAACTAGGTATTGGTTGATTATCAGTCTTCTTTTGGCCACTCTGATTCAAGAAGGAATATTATAATTAGTCCAAGGCCAACAGTGAACTTCAAAAGAGAAGGCAGCGAAGGAATCGACAAAACCGAATTCCATAACGATGTTAGAAGAAAGCGCTACATAATGTCAACAAAAATACAATAATAGAATCACCTGTTTACCTCAGATATCTCATCTTCCTCAGTAGCTTTCGACTCTGCAGCCTTAAATTCCCACCCATCATTGTCCTCCTCCCCTGCATCACCATCATCATCATTACCAAACCTTTTATTATCATTTGAGCTTACTCCATCTTTACTCAGTCTCACGTCTACTGTACTCAAATTGGACGCATCTCCACCAGAAATTAATCCATTTGAAGGCAAATTGAGTGGATTCCAATTAAGATCAACACCTTGAGAATTTGGATTGGACTGATTAGCACCACCAACATGTGACCCGTTCTGATTCAGATTACCCCAGTCCCAAACGAAATCCAATGATTTATAATCCGAATTAGCTCGAGTGCCACTCAGATCAGGAACAGCCACATTCAAGTCTAAATTCGACCCAGATGGAACTGAATTCGATCTATTCGAAACGGGATTCAACCCATTCCCAGCCTCACTCTGCTTATACAAAGTAATAATCACATCATTCAAATTCACACCACTCGATCCCTCCTTAACCATATCCTTCTTGTCATTATTACTATTGTTATTCGTATCTGAGAAGAAGCTTGCACCAAATGAAGGACCGCCGGCACCTGATTCCTCCTCTTCCTCTACCTCTCCAAATATCGAAAGAGGCAAAGCTCCCTTCGGATTCTTCCACTGAGCTACGCTGGAACCGATCAGACCAGAAGTCGAATCGGGTTGAGTTCGCTCCAAATCTTCGCTAGTGCTCTTCGGATCAGCCTGTAACAATGGGTATAAGTTTCTGGACGTTGCGGGGAGTGACAGGGTGTGGGAGAGTTCGCCGACTCCGGAATTTACGAAATCTCCCCAATCTTCGTCGTCTTCTTTGAGGTGGAAATCTGGATCCGGGACGTTAATCATCTTCGGAATGGAAGGGACGGTCTGATCTAAAGATGAAGTCCCGGTCGTCCCATACCATTCACTATTCTCTCTCTCGGTTTGTTTCTCGTTTCTTGGTGCGAAGTCTAGCGTGTGCATGACCCCCGGCTCATTAAAGACATCTTTTGCGCCGGAGGAAGAAATTGGACCTATGGTTGTGCCTGCTCCAGAGTTCCAGGTTTGCTGTGGTGGACCCGTTTTTTAAAAGTCCCGTCTAAACCTAGTTATTCTATACACAAATAATTATATTAAAATTAGTTAAATTATATAAATTGCATGTGTTAAATAGATATATTTATTATATTACATGTTATTTATATTAAATTATAAAATTTAACTTTATAAGAAATATAATTTGACGGTAACTTCCATTATTTTTTCTGAAGTGAAAAAACTTGAAATCGCTATTTTTTTTATGCATACTAAGTAAATTTTTGGATTGACACAATACCTTATAAATTAGGTCAATCGAGCACTCCGCACTAAGTAAATTTTGTACAACAGGCTCGATCAACAGAACATAGGTTGAAGGACTCAAACACAAGACCTTTTGAACTTTTCTTAACTTTGTAAAACACATGATAGGACAAATGTATTACTTTAAAAATCTTTGGAAATCAAAATTTAACTAAAAATATCAAATAATATTCATTATGACTTTCAATGACAATCTCTGTTAAATGAAGGGACTTGACCAATTTGATGCCTTGGGAAAGATAATGTTAAAATTTTCACTATAGTAACTGTCGCGAGAAGGTCAAAATCACAAAGGAATTGAGGGCCAGAGCTTCCTTCTTGATCCAATATTGCTAACCTTCTTCACTCTATAACTATTCCTAAAAATTTTGCATTTTTGATTGTATTCTTTCTTCTCTATTGGGCGCACAGTCTTCTCCAAAGTCCCCTTAATTTGTTTGTTACTTGTCTTCACTTGTTTAGAAGTTTGTAGATGGTAGGGAGTCGCCACCTTGTAAGTTATAACATATTTCTTTAAGAGCTTCTTAAAAAGCTTATTGCATAAATGAATTCCTCCATTGTTTATAATTGTGAGCGGAATCCCAAACTTACTAAAAATATTTTCCTTCACAAATTTAACAACAACATTAGCATCATTTGTTCAGGTGGGTATTGCTTCTATCCATGTAGACAAGTAATCAATAGCAACAAGTATATATTCAAATCCACAAGATTTAGGAAACGGACCAATAAAACCAATATCCTAAATATCGAATAATTCAATAGTTAATTGGTTAGTTAGGGGCATTTCATTTCTTCTACTTATATTTCTAGTTCGTTCGCATTTATCACATTTTAAGCAGAAGAAATGAGTCTCCTTAAATAAGGTGGGCTAATACAAACCGCTTTGAAAAATTTTAAAAGTAGTTTTCTTCCCTCTAAAATGGCCTCCACAGTGGAGTTAATGACAAAAGGTCAAGACACATAACTACTTGACCTCTGGAACGCACCTCCGAATGATTTCATCCTTGCAAATCCGATAGAGGTGTAGATCATCCCAAAAGTAGCACCTACTTAAGTGAAGGAATCTTTTCCTTTCCTAAAAAGTCATGTTAGGTTTCAAAATGTCACATGTAAGATAATTCACCTTTCTGTCCCAGCCCAATGAGTGTGTCTATGATGTGTGGAATGAAAATATTTGTAATCTGCTCCTATATCTAGGGTTTCCTACCCTCCACCTTTGCAGTTGCCACATAAACATTAATAAAAAATGAAGGAAATAAAAGGGGTGTGTAAGTCACAATCGTGACTCACACATGCACGATCGTGCATATAAGTCACAACCGTGACTTAACTTACACGATCATATAAGTGCAAGTCACGGTCATGATTTGACTTGCCCAATTGTGCATGTGTGACTTAACTTGCACAATTGTGATATGATCAAAATATGCAACAATTCTTCTTGTTTAATTTCATGCCATATTCATAAATTAATCCAATTAATATTCATGCAACATCCACACTGACTTCACTCAATTCATATCAAATTTAAATTAAATCACAACTAATTTCAACATATGAAAATAGGTAAAATCAAACAAAATTCAATATAATAATTCCCCCTACACTTAAACTATGCTTGTCCTCAAGTAAAATAAAGAACATTGACTATAACAACAAATAATGAAAGCAACAATTTTCCTAAATAATAGTCAAAGAACAAGCTATTCCTAGCATATTTAGCCAAAATCAACAAGCACTTCAATTCAAAGAACCATTAACAAGTGTGATAGATACTCACTTCACTCTCCATCCTCTCAAGCATTCAAAGGTGGGATATGTATTCACTCATCGTTCATTTCATGTAAAGCATCTACTATAAGCTTGGTTACTAATCTAGTCTCCACCACTTATATCAAACACAAGCATCAATCCGAAGGTCTTTATTTAGGTTATAATGGGGCTGAGCTAAGGGTAGGGAAAAGGAAAATTGTAGTTTAAAACCACAACACAAATTAAGCATTTAAAATAATACAAAACAATAAACCATAAAACACTCAATGCTTTCCTCTCACTTAACAAAATTAACACTTCTCGTTTTTACTTCTCTCCTCTTCTTTTCATTTTCTGGTCATCTTCTCTTCCTTCCTTTCCTTTCTTATTTCTTTTTCTTCTTTTCCTCTCTTTTGTTGATTTTTTTCTTTTTCACTATATTTTTCATTTATTTTTTACTTATTTATTTATGAATCTAAGACAAGGAAATCAAAAAAAAAGAAAAATATAAAGGAGAAATAAAATTTTCTACAACCATACCCATCCCTAATGCAAAAGCTAACTATATGTTATGATTCCCCTACACTTATTCCCTAAACCCAATTATCCTCATTCAAATGCTCAACTTGCCTTATGATAGGTACAACGAAGAGGATAAATAATTAAGGTCAAGGCTCATAGTTGGGTTTAATGAAAGAAAATGTTTCATGTTAAGCTCAAAAAGGGTTCATTGAAGGTAACATCATAGTGGCCTTTTAAGCAAAAGGGGTAAATCCTAATTACCTTCTATTTCAACATTTGCATAAGATTATATGATCTCAACTAGTATTTGCAAGCAAGTTCTAGAGTTCTTTAATCATGAAAGAACACTCTCAACAAAAAATAATTGAATTTGGTGTTTAATATTTCAAAAAGGCCCCAAATCTTACTAAATGAAAGGTGTCATTCATCTATCACAACAAGCTATTTCCTTTTATCCAAAATCCAAGCCAATTGGTCTAAGCATGCAAGTATACTCATTTACTCATATTATACATTTCTAATCTTGATTGAGTTTATTCAGTAACTATGCATGTCTACTAAATGGGAAAACAATCACACAACACACAAATAATATATTTTTAAACTGATAATCCACTACAATTGAACATCACATTGCCCTCAATGTGATAAGTAAATGAAAGAGGGATCTAAGAGGCAAAAGAATGCAAGCAAGGACAAAGATTAACACGAAAAGAAATTAAATCAACAAGCAACAAAAAGGGAAAGGATAGAAACGATGGGGGTGGAGGCTATCCAAAGAGAACATTCAAATTGATCATGAAGGTTCAGATCTCCGTAATGCTAGCCTCAATGTTGTGGAGCCTGTCATTTATTCGTCATTCAAAATGCTATCAATTGATTTAGTAATGATTGGTACTCCATGGAAGTAGTTAGAGAAATTTGATGCATTTCTTCGGGCAGTGGAACATCATCTTCTTGGGCAGCTTCCATTTTCGCAACTCGAGCTCACTTACTGCTCGAAGCTCCCCCTGTGTCATCATGGATAATAACATAGTGATCACCTTGTCACCTGATAACCTTTATTGACATCAAAGATTTCAAGTCGAGAGTTAAGTTGCCTGAAACTAGCCGTGTGGGTGTTCTCTCGATTAACAAGCCAAGATGTTCTGAAATTTGAGTCACAAATGCCTCCACTACTATTTTACGTGCACTAGATTGAGCCACTTCATTTAAATGCACACCTAACCAACTCCCGACGTTAAAAAGCCTAGCATGTATCATACACCACAAAATAAATAATTCAGTTTTAGAAACTGTCCATTGCTATCTTCTCTACCGAATAGTGTAAAAATTAAAAATCAATGGAGATGGCGAAGGGAAGGGTCCCCAATGGCAGATGATTTAGACCAATTGGGAAAAAACACTTTCCTATAATTGGTCACTTGGGACCAAAAGTCGCTAGCCATAAAATCCTCAGGATATTCATATAAATCACTATTTGGAAAACCAAAAATAGCATTCAACACTTCTAAAGTAATCACACGATGTAAATTTATTAATTGAAATTTAAGACTACTTACAGTGTCCCTAGCAGTAGTTTCATGAACTACTTCTAAAGTGGTCAGAAACTCTAATGTCAATTCCATATATGATTTTTTCCTAAATTCAGAAAATTGTTCCTAACTTATATTTCACAGCAACTCATAGACTTGATCAAACATTCCCAATTCAGTAAGTGCTTAAGAATCTAAAAATCTATTCAGAATAATTTGATGATATTTAAGAAAGGCATTGCTGGTGCTCTCTAATTTAAAAGTTGAGGCACATGATATTTGAATTTGGCTTGTGTGGTATAGACAAGGGAACTTTGGGATGTTTCATTCTTGGAAACATATCTGGCTGCATCAGTAGAGGCGGTGTGTGTTCTCTTATTGGGTTGGTATGGTGTGCATGGGCATGCGTTGTTGAGTGGAGTGGCGGGAAGGATGATATGGCGAGGATTGATGCATGTAAGTGCATTGGGTGAGCATGGGCATGCATTGGCGAGACATGGTTAATGGTTTGGTGAGGAGTGACACATAAGCATGCAGTGGGCTAAAGCATATGGTGCGATGCGGTGAGTCTGGGTGTGAGGTGGTGCGACTGCATGTAAGAGAGAAGAAGATTATAGGTTCTAATCAAGCAATTGTGGGTTCATGTCCCACCAGGTGTGCCAAGATGGTGGAGACTACGACTACTTTGGCAACGGCTGAAGAATTGGAGATAGCAACACACGCAATCTAGAAGAAAGAAAAACAGATGATAAGCAAATTTGGGTAACATATTTAGGTAATTAAAGAGGAGGAGAGTCATGAGTTGAATTAGTGGTATGACTACCCCAGTCACGCTCGTGACTGGGGAGTCACGGGTGTGACTGTAGTCATTGATGTGACTTCAATTCAATCACCTTTGTCTTTTTTAAATAAGAAGAAAATTAAATAAAAACATAAGTTGTTATGTGACAGGAATAAAAAGAAACAAAATAAAAATTATATGGGTTGCCTCCCATTAAACGCTTCTTTAATGTCTTATAGCTAAATGACCGAAATATTCATTATTAAAGTGGATCACTCAAACTAATGGATTCTAAGGTTTTCTTCTCAATTGCTCCTTCCAAATATGGTTTCACCCGATGTCCATTTACCTTAAAGGTGTCTTTTGTTCGCGGCTTTTCCAGTTCCATTGCTCCATAGGGAATGACCTTGATTACTTTAAATAGGCCATTCTACCTTGATTTCAACTTACTTGGTAACAAATGCAGTCGAGAATTATATAATAAAACTTTCATTCTAGGTATGAGGAACTTACCTACAATACTTTTATTATGAAGATGTTTCATTCTTTCATTGTAAATTTTTGAATTCTCATAAGCCTCACTACGGAGTTCATCTAATTATGAAATTTGAATCAAACGCTCCCGTCCTCCATCATCAAGATTTAGGTTCACCATCTTAATTGGCCACAATGCCTTATGCTCAACCTCAACTGGTAAATGATAGGCCTTTTTGAAAACAAGTCGATAAGGGTTCATTCCTAACATAGTTTTGTAAGTTGTATGATATAACCTTAGTGTATCGTTTAACGTTATTGACCAATCCTTTCGTGATGGGCACACAGTCTTCTCCAAAATCCCCTTAATCTATTTGTTATTTGTCTCCACCTATTCAGAAGTTTGTAGATTGTAGGGAGTCGCCACCTTATCAGTTATGGCATATTTCTTCATGAGCTTCTCAAAAAGCTTATTGCATAAATGAATTCCTCCATCACTTATAATTATGAGAGGAACCCCGAACTTATTAAAAATATTTTCCTTCACAAATTTAACAACAACATTAGCATCATTAATTCGGGTGGGTATTGCTTCTACCCATTTAGACAAGTAATCAACAGCAACAAGTATATATTCAAATCCACAAGATTTAAGAAACGGACCCATAAAACCAATACCCCAAACATCGAATAATTCAATAGTCAATTAGTTAGTTAGGGGCATTTCATTTCTTCTACTTATATTTCTAGTTCGTTCACATTTATCACATTTCAAGCAGAAGAAATGAGCATCGTTAAACAAGGTGGGCTAATACAAACCGCGTTGAAGAATTTTAGAAGTAGTTTTCTTCCCTCCAAAATGGCCTCCACAATGGAGTTCATGAAAAAAGGTCAAGACCCTTACCTACTTGACCTCTGGAATGCACCTCTGAATGATTTTATCCTTGCAAATCTAGTAGAGGTATGGATCATCCCAAAAGTAGTGCCTGCTTAAGTGAAGGAATCTTTTCCTTTCCTAAGAAGTCATGTTAGGTCTCAAAATGCCACATGCAAGATAATTCACATAGTCAACATATCAAGGCACTTTGCTTATAACAAATAATTGCTCATCAGGAAAGTTCTCAGCAATTGCATAATTCCTTTTTTGTTTAAGAGTTTCCAAGTTAGGAGCTATTCTAGACAAATGATTCGTAACAACATTATCACTCCCTCTTTTTTCTTTTTTCTTTTATTTCCACATCAAAATCTTGTAACAACAAAATCCATCTAATTAATGCGATTTGGTCAAAAGATAGCTAAGAGTTGCTTAATCAGAATGGATTATGATTTTTGACCCTAACCAACAAGGTCTAAATTTTTCTAATGCAAAAATCACAACCAATAATTCTTTCTCAGTGTTTATGTAATTTAGTTGGGCATCACTCAAAGTTAACATAGCATAATAAATCACTCGCAAAGATTTATCAACTTTTTGGCCTAACATAGCTCCCACAATAAAATCATAAGCATCATGCATAATTTCAAAAGGTAAAGACCAATCAGGAGCTACAATAATTGGTACAAAGATCAATTTTCTTTACAAACATTAAAGGCATTAACTCATTCCACATTAAAATCAAAATAGACATCTTTTGCTAACAGTTGGCATAAAGTACGACTTATCTTAGAAAAATCTTTGATAAACCTCCTATAAAATCCAGCATGTCCTAGAAAACTTCTACCTTGACAGAACTTGGTGGAGGAAGCTTTTCTATAACACCAGTTTTAGCCTTATCAACTTCAATCCTCTTTTTGATATAACACAAACTAGGACTATTCCTTGTTTCACCATAAAATGACTCTTTTCCCAACTTAAAGTCAAGTTGCATTCAATACATCTTTTAAGTATACGAGTCAACTTATTTAGGAAATCATCGAAAGAGGTACCAAAGATTGATAAATCATCCATAAATACCTCGATAAAGTCCTTGATCATGTCTGAGAAAATGGAAAGCATACACCTTTGAAACGTAGCAAATGCATTATACTGCCCGAATGGCATCCTCTTGAAAGTGAATGTACAAAATGGACAAGTGAATTTTGTCTTTGCTTGGTCCTCAGGAGCAATCGGTATCTAGTAATAACCTGAAAGACCATAAAAAAAACAATAAAATTCATGTCTAGAAAGTTTATCCAACATTTGGTTAATAAAAGGGAGAGGAAAATGGTCCTTTTCGGTCGTTGCATTTAGTTTCTTTAATACACATTCTCCATCCAACGGTGGTCTTAGTAAGTCCTAACTTATTGTTATCATTTCGAACAACAATAATGCCATATTTTTTTAGAACCACATGCACTGGGCTCACCCACTTACTATCCACAATTGGATAAATCACTCCCTCATCATGCAATGTCAAACTTCCTTCTTAACTACCCCCCATATATTAGGATTGAGTCTTCTTTGGGTCTCTCTCACTGATTTAGTCCCCTCTTCTAGGATAGTCCCATGCATGTACATGGAGGGACTAATCCACTTAATGTCACTCAAAGTCCATCCTATGGCCTTTTCAATCTTTCCATCTCCCTTACTCTTTCTATTTGTAGTCTACTCCTAGGTATAGGGTTTCATACCCTCCACCTCTACAACTACCACGTACACATTAATGAAAAATGAAAAAAATGAAGGGGTGTGTTTTAACACACCACTACCATAGAGCATATGCGCGAACATACTGTTGTACATTCGAGTATAAACTCTATAGGAATGACATGCTAGAGCATTAACATTATCCTAATTATGGCATCACATACTTCACAAGATTTTCAAAAGATCAAACTTTCCCATTTCATCCATAAAAATAAACATACATTGTCATTACAAGTTCATAACTTATGTACACACATTCAAAACATGTGAGAGTTTCCAATTCCATACAAAGCGTGCTACATAAAATGGGATTGTAAACTCAAGTATCCTAACTAGACTATTCAATATCAGCTAACCAAACCTTTAAGCCATTTTGTCCCCAAAACATGGGTACTATACTTTTACTAAATTGCCTTAAAAGCTAGCTCTCCCTTATACTTGAAAATCAACATTGCAATTTTGATGAGTTTGAGAACTCAGTGAGTGAACCATCATCGATGTGCTCACTCATATCAAAACATAATAACAAGTAGAGAGTCTAATTCATCAAGCATAATGTGTAGTTCGGTAATTCGTACCACATCACATTCTTCATACATTTAGACAATTCAATAATTCACCTCAGTTCAATAAGGCGTGTCAATTCATTTAATATGTAAGGGTGCATATGCAAATGTACATGTGACTCCACTTCATTTTTACTTTGTTGTGACTGAGCGCCTATTTATTGTCCCATATCTATTATGGATATTGAGCTCATTTCATTTACTATCCCGTACCGATTATGGATATCGAGCTCATTAATAACTGAGCCTGTGATTCTGTGTGCACATTCCTATACATTAAGCTCTTTTTAAACTAGTCACTCTAGTTACAACTCCTTTCTCTAATCATGCGTATTCATGTGATGGAATGCATCATTTCATATAATATGCTATCAATAACTTCCATTCAAAGTGCATAGTCACGTATCATATTAATTGGATTTGATTCCGGCATTTAACATACAGTTGAGAACACATTTCATATGGCACATTCAATTTAAAAAAACTTCTAATACAATTTCAAATATTAAACTCCTCAGACTAACAATGTCTAAAAAATCACAATCATATCAATAACAATTCAATATTTGAAAGATAATCAAAAACAATTCAAACATAATGAGAAAACATCTAGGTTAATTCACAGTATGCTCCAGATAGCTATTGCCTTAACAATCTGGCAATGTCTGGATGTGGACGCTCAATTTGTGCTTCTATGTCATGCAATACACACATATTTACACATTACTAACTTGTTTAATAAAATGAATATTCAATCATCCACATGTATAGGTGTCATATTCAATGCATGCTTAATTTACTATACTGGGTTCACACATCTTGATCATTTATACATCATAGTTTATGCACAACTTTGTGGCAATTAGATTTATGCCTTAATTAAGTTTGATTATTCTCAATTCATCAATCATGCATTCAACAATCCTTTTCTAGCATTACATATTCACATAATTTTCTTAATTCTCATTCAATCATACCTAATTTATTGCTTATATTCTTTTGATCACAATTGTATTCATAAGAACATCCTTATTTCATTAGCAACTCATACTTCCGAAACTTATATACATTGATATCAAACAATTCGTTCCTTAAATTATAGCATCAAATAATAACCTAAACTCATCAAATACTTAACCAATTGATTCAACATCAAATTAAGTTCATTTTAAGCCCCAATCAAGTCCAAATACACCCATATATAGTACCTTATCCTTATATGATTCAACAAGAACACCAAACACAATCTTTTCACTTCAAAGCATTGCCCACGATCATGGGATACCTTTCCATGATCGTGGAAAGACAAAACAGAAGTTTTCTCTTGTCAAAGCATTGGCCACGATGGGTGAACAGAAAGTTCACCATTCATTTCCTTCAAATTTTTTCCAGATTATAATACCATCGTAATAGTCCATTGATTATACCTCAGTTATTCCTTAATTATACTTCATTTTCCTTATCAATTTCATCTCCAATTCTAATTTAAAATCATTCAATTGGCTGATCATAAACTAATCTTTCATGCATCAAAATCAAAACAAAAATATCATTAACTATTATATATGTAGTCCTAATTCTTTCCCATTTCAAGAAAACTACACTAACAACTTTTTTTAGCATAAATTCACCTTCATTATAATTTAAATCCCAACTTAAAATCATCCATTAAGCAAACTCTAACCTATAGTTTCATACATTAAAGCAAAACCAATTCATCCATCAAATTCCAGCATCACTTATCATCAACCCTATGTAAATCCCATCTCAAATTAATCATCATGAATGCTATGCTAACATACATCATAATAGATCAATAAATCTCTTACTTGTTTAGCTAAAAACCAATGATCAAGCTAACCTAGCCTTCCAAGCATATAAACATAACTCTAAGAACACGATGAAAATAGAAAAGGGATCTTAGAAACAAGATGAAGATAGCAAAATTTTAAAATGACAAGCTACAGAATTTTAGAAAAAATCCAAGGTTATTAGGGTTATGGGTGTAGGTCGATGGTGAGACGAAAGAAGAAAGGAACATGTAACCAAAAAAAAAGAAAAAGATGGTCTTTCAAGTGTGGAAATCGTGGTGTGGGTGTGTGGCAAGGGTTTGGACACTTGTCCAAACACTTATCAAGTAAAGAGGCATGTTATATGCCTTCTACTACAACCACCAAATGTCACTTAATATTTGGTCCATTTGTCACATAGTTACCTAAGCCATTTGTCACCCAATTATACCACCATTTGTCACTCATTTATCCAAGTCATTTGTCACCCTAGTACTAATGTCATATGTCACTATTTTATAAGCCTAGTCACCCTAAATTTCCATTTATCAATTTGTCTTGCCATTTAACATTTTTCCTAGGCTAGCTGCACATATCATATCATCAATATCCCACTTATAATAATAAGTTCCAATTTACTAATTATAGTCCATCAAACCAAAATTCAAGACATAGTCAATACACAATCATGCTATCACATCATAATTATTTAAAATCTTTCATACCTGAATAAGTCAATTGAGTGCATATACTATCTTTGCAATGTTTCTAAATCATGATTTATGTGTGTATGTGAATATTATGCATATAAATGAAATGCACCTTAAGAATTCTCATATGATATGACTCAATCTAACAGCTAAATCCTTAAGTGTAGAAACATGTTATTACATGTGTAAGTCATGGTTGTGACTTACACATGCATGGTCGTGCAAGTAAGTCATGGTCGTGACTTAACTTGCACAATTGTATAAGTGCAAGTCACGCTTATGACTTAACTTAACCGTGAGATGGTCAAAATATGCAACTGTATAATGGCGGCCATTTTCATGCGCAATTCTTCTTGTTTAATTTCATGCCACATTCACAAATTAATCCAATTAATATTCAGACAACATCCACACCAACTTCACTTGATTCATATCAAATTTGAATTAAATTGTAACCAATTTCAGCATATGAAAACAAGTAAAATCAAACAAAATTCAACACAACACAATCAACAATCTCCCAATTAGTAACTTATTCTTAAACTTTTAGTGTGCTACACTTATTAAGTGTAATAGTAAATAACTTGGTGTTGATATTCCAATCTATTAAACAATCAACCAACATGGTTTTCAACCTTTTATTTATATGTTATGCCTACATATAAATAAACCTACCATTTAAAAATATAAACAAAAATTAATTATAACATAATCAATAAATAAATGATAACAATATTAAAAAATAAAATTTATCTTAGTAATCGATTGCGTAACGTCTAGGCGTTGTAAATGTAGTGTGTTGTTATTGCCATATAACCTTTCTTTTGATTAGCTATCCACATATCTAATGTGATAGTAAATTGTTTATCAATACCCAACAATTTCTTAAATATTTCTTTCTTGTGATCCTTGTATATCTGGAAAATTTCTCTTTTCAAGTTATTCCAAGTTAGGATCTTAAAATTCAGTTAAAATTAGGTGGCAAACATCCTAAATTTTTGCTACCGATTATAGAGAGTGTCTATTCATTGCCAATGAACATAATAACTAGTGAAAATTTTGATTTATTGATGTCATAATTTGTGATAGTCATTTCATTCTTCCCCCTCATTATGTTAGGGTTCAAAAATATTTGACCTCCTAATGTGATTTTTCTTCTATTACATAAATTCATGTCTTTTCAAATAAGAGGTTCCATTTTTCAGACTCCCTATCAACATCTTATGATAATATTTACATTTGGTGTTTTCTATTCCATCTATTGATATAGTATTGTTGAAGCGATTCCAATCATCACTTCTCAATGAACATGCTCCTTTTACATAAATTATCTCTTCAATTGGTAATGGATTAGAATTCTTCATTGATATAACGTTTGATACTAGATTAGAACTCTCCACTAAAGAAATATGCTCATCTATCTAAAATAATCAACATATACGGATATGTAAGTTATTCATGGACATTTACATATATACAAACACTTTAATAAACATTTAACATAAACGAAGATAATAAAGCATAACCTTTTCAAATTAACCAAACAACTCTAATTGAACCTAAGACATTCATATACATAAAAATAATTAGTTAAAAATCGAATATTAATATTTTTTGTAAATTTATAATATGTTTTTACATCTCATTTCCTCTATATAGGATGTCATGTTATAAACAACTTTTTATCCCAATTATCATACACGTTAATTTTCATAGCCATATCAACTCATGCTTATTTTTTTAAATTTCTTAATTTTGCTTCTGTACCCTTTCTCTACATCACAATCACTAAGCTTTCTCCATTGGTTGCACAAGACTATAGTGGTCATTATTGACATTTTATTGCAAAATCTCAATTTATTTGTTATTAAAAAATATACAACAATACTTATATTCTAAAGCATATTCAGTAGTACTTTGACTTTAAAGCAAGAAAAGCATAATAGTAATTGTAACCTTAATATATTCTACAACTTTGATTCCAGGTATGCAAATTATATTTCAAATTTTGTTAAAGCCACTCCTAGCAACTAAAGCATAATTTAATGAATGAACCTTGTTGTCTAAAGAGAGTTAGATTGCCATAAATTAGAAATCATGGGCAATAACATGTGATTCATGATATATTTTCAGTGAAGATTACATCTTCACTGCATTATTGAACCTGATTATTGAAGAGTGGAATATAACAATAACTCAAAAGTGATTATTTGTCCACAATAAAGGAAGATCAAGCTCCCTATTCACCCTTAACTAGATTTAGACAAGTGTTAGTGTAACACCCCACTTCCGCATGACCCGAATCCGACAAATTTCATGAAGGGTACACAAACCAATTTCACCTCCACGGGTGTCAAAATTGCACTCAAAGACACTGCAAAATCACAAAATTGCCACAACAGTTCAGCACTGTTTCAAAAATCATAACTTTTTATAACCTTAGCTAAAAATTCCAA
>JANTNU010000007.1:9049677-9082796 GCA_024752395.1 Erythroxylum havanense | reverse complement strand
TTCTTTGTACTTGCATAATTCACCACGATTTCCTCATTTAATTTCATTTTATAAATCAAAAATCTCACTAAGAGATCAGGGTCTAACAACAGGTCTCTCGTGTTTTTTCAGACCCAGAACCCAATAGGACTGACCCCAATGTGATTGGACAACCTCAGCATATGTGTGTGTGTGTGTGTGTGTGTGTGTGTGTGTGTGTGTGGAAGATGAGAGTCTTCTTTCATAAGTTGCATTTATTGTCTGTAAATGGTAAAAGACAAAAACAAAAAACTAGAAAGGAAGGGTTTTAACAAGTTTAGAAACAACTTTGAAGCCATTCTCCTAAGCTTCATCGTCTTCTCCTCTCCCTCACGTTGCTCTTCATAGACCAAAGGTGAGAGCTAGTACTGTTGCCTTTGTCCTAGCCATTTTTCGATCAAAGAATTTGATTCAATTAGTTGTTCTGATCTCTGTATGGATACTGTTGGAGATTATCTGTTTTAGTCGTTGTGGTTTACGATAACCCGACGAGTAGAAGATCAAAGAATGAAGGAGTCTACTCACCAGGTACATGGTTATTATATGAATTATTATTTTGTGTAAATTCCATAAATTCCTATATATATATATATGTTATGAACTTGTATGTGAATTGGGAATCTTCAGCTAGGTTTAATGATATTTCCTTATATAGGCATATAGATCCTTAACTTTAGGAAAGTCCTAGAAATTTTTTTTGAACTTTTTTTTCGCACTGTGCTTATATGATGCACACATCAGGATTTTCCTATAGTGGTATCAGAGCCACTTGTGTCCCATATAAAGGAGAAACTATAACATTTGTGATGCTGCCGATTGGTTGTGACAGTTATGCATTCTAATTATGTTGAATTCGAAATCAATATAGAGATATTTTTTTGAAAATTTTTCCCCAAATTTGCTTATGAAATGTTGTTGCATATGTCTGTGGAAGGAAAAAAATTTATCAATATGTTTGATATGTTTTTGGTAATTAATTCCCTACTGTTCTGGTTGCTGTGTTTATGCACATTACATGAACAAGTATGCTTGTAAATTCAAGAATAAATTCTAGAAAATTTGTTTTTAGGATTTTCTTTCACCAATCTCTTTCTAAGATGTTTATAAATGTCTATGAAGATGGAAATTTGAGGTGATTGAATATTTATTAGAGAATTTCTTGTGTGTTGCTAGTAATGTCTGTGTTGAAGAACAGATATTCTGGATTGGCTTAGTTGCTGAGATTGGTTGATTTTTTCTGGGAAATAAATTTTGAAAAAATTTATAGGAACATGTTCTAAATATAACCTCTGTAATTTTCTCAATATTTATTGAAATTGTTTCAATGATTTTTTAAACAAAATATAGAGCTGAATAATTTTGACAAAACTACTGGACTTCGTTTGTTTGAAGTGTTGATTGTGTGTTTCTCAGTTTCAATTCCTAAGATCATTTTTTATGTGATCAAAAATATGTTACATTGAGGTTGCACGCATGCCAAACTGCTTTTCTTGAAATGGGGTTTTCAAAAATTTTCAGATGTCAAATATGCTATATTAGCATCTCGTTGGTGTATTCAATTCTCTTGATTGTTTTGGCTGTCACTAGTTTTGTGACAAGTGCCGAAGTATTCTTGATGAAGTGGACACTAGCTAGAGATACTTAGGGTGAAAGTTTGATGTTCTCAAATTATTTGAAAATCTAAGAGATTAATATAATATAATATTAATTTAGAGTATGTCATGTATAATATGACTAAAAATGGCAAGCATGATACAATTAAAGAGTTTAATTGATACATCAGAGTAGAGGGTATTACACTTGATATATTAGTAGTTTGAATTGACATTGAAAACATACAGATTGAGAAATTAGTTAAAGTCAACATTAGAAAGCAATTCAGTTCAAGAGTCGAATTGAACGTCAAATCTTTAAATGCATAACACGTCATAACCTTATAGGAAAATCCTATAAGATGATTGCATTAAAGAATGCATGCTAGGATTGGTTAGGTGGGATGATGGATGATTATAGATATAGATTCAATGTGATTGATGAAACGTCCTAAAGCATTCTATATAGTCATAGTGATTATAATCCTACGACTTAGATGAGACTAGAGTAGGAAATCTCTCACATATAATATGAAAACTAATGCCTTCCATTAATATGGGGAGAACCTGAATTCTTTTAGAGTTAAGGTTGTTGGGTAAACCCAAACTCGCTCCATACGGAAATGTTCAAACCATGAAAATACGATTTTGAGATTAATAGGTGAATTTTCACTAGAAGCATTGACTTGTTGAATAAACTCAAGATCAACATAGACAGAGGTATAATTGCGTAGCGTACATTAGATATACGCACATCAAGAGTTGATAACTCAATGTGTGTTCATACATCACGAGTTGATAGCACTAGACGATTGTTGTTGCTTCAACCTAGCTCATTCTTCTTCTCTTCTCAACTCTCACCACCAAAACTTGCTTCTATCTCCCCTTCTTATGTTTTTCTTGAAGCTATGCTAAATTACCATAGTAAATACACCCTTCACAAAATAGCTAAAGAACTAGTTGATTGTTGTTGTTTCATCATAGCTGAAAGTCATGTAATCCGATCTTGAATGTGTGATGATTTTGCATATTTGGAGTACTAATTTAGAGTGATTTTTGAGTTGGGATTAGAACTGAACAAGTAAGTAAAATATTAGTGTTTATGGCATGTTATAATAGAGAATTGATGATGATGAATTAGGATGAATGCCATATGATGTTAACGATTGATTGTGTTGGAAATTGATAACTGAAATTTTTTTATTGAACATGCTTTAGTATTTTGGATATATTTTGAACTGAAGATTTCCAAATGAGATTATTCTTGATTTAAATGAACTAGAGACATTTTGCTACAATTTCTAAAAAGAAATTGAATTTGAATTTTGTCCTTAAAGGGTCTTGAAATTGAGTTTTGGCTTATGCTATAGCCATATCCGTGACTTAAATCATGTCCTGTTATTATCTAATGCAATGTATTGATGTAGGCCGAATTAGACAAAGTTGGCTTCAAAATCATTGTAGCTTGTTCTCTTATTTTTGAATTGGTATAAAGTTTGTAATTTTTGGATATTGTAATTGAGAGATATGAGCTATATAATTTGAATGCATGATCATGCTCTAGCCAAAATTTCAAATGTACTCAATCTGTAGTATTTTGAACATAACTTTTGGAATACTGAATTAGATTACATGATCTTAGTATCATTGGCATGGGAGAACAATTTTATAAAAGAAAGTGTTATCAAATTACTTCAATTTCTTGATGAGAATAATCATTCAAAGTGGATTGGAAAGTATATTTTTAGAAAAATTTGAATTGATCAATTGAGTATTGATATATGAATGAGTTTTGTGATAAGAATAATGCTAAGAAACCCAAAATTGTCATGAACATGAATTATACATATTCAATATACATGAAGGTGCATAAATGAATTCATAATTGTGCAAAATTGTGATATGTGTATGTTGGACCCCAAAATTTTTTCTTTGATTTATTGATTGATTTATGGATTTATTTTATTTTCTTAGAATTTAGTCATTAATTTAGTGAACATAAACATAATTAGTCAAAGCAAAACAAGCTAACCAGATTCATATTAACCACTTGTTTTTGGTCTCAAAATAAACTGTAGACAACATTGGTTGGGAAAATTTTTGGCAAAATCTCATGTGATTAGGATTTTGTCTTAGCTTCAAGTGATGACATTAAGTAACCGTAAGCTCTTAAAGGTTTAATACAAATTTCCATGGTAACTACGAACCAAGTTTCATTCTTTCCTTGTCTCATCCAATATGAAACTTTTTTGTGAAATTTCAAATGGTTTATTATGTGATCTAACTTTTGCCTTAGAAATTTTCAAAACTAAATCAAATCTAATTTGATTTAATAGTTTTATTTCGTGGCTTTAATATTAAGTTTTCATATTCTAAGTTTATGAAAAAGTTAACTCTTAACTTTTCAGCTTTAGCTTTTAGGTTTCTAAAGTCAGAATCATATTGTAACTAGTGAATTTTCATCTTTAATCAAATCAAATTTGATTGTAAACAAGTTATTTGTAAATAAGATATAATATGTTTGTCGAACTTTGTGTGTGTAAGTTTTGCAATTTTAGTTTCATAATTATTCAAAAACAATCAAACAACTTTAATCAAATGATAGAATTAAAGATAACATTGATACTATTATTGGGAAATCAAACGAGACCTAGTCATTAGTATAAGGAAATAAATACAAAACTTTTTCGTTTCATTTTATAAAAGCTTTGGTCACTTAACTTCTACAACATGATTAATGCATAAAATATAATAAAGAATAAATTGTAATTAATACCTTATTGTAAAACTTTATCCTTTTTTATCATTTCTTTTGAACTGTTTATGAAATTAACTTATCTCAACCACTATAACTACATATTTGTTGTACATCTAATGCTATTTATAGAAAGTGTTGAAAAATCTTTAAAAGTTAGTATAAAGAGGGTCATATAAGAAGTGTTAGCTCCTAGGTTTTGAAAATTTTAGTCATTTAATTCAAATATGATTCAAATTTCAATTAAAATTTAACTATGATTATAATTAAATGCTAGGTGAGCCTAAATAAAATCCAATATCTCATATTGACCCTTTTATTTTTAAACATCACATTTAATTTTAATTTTTCTTAAATTTAACAATCAAGTCCATCTTGATTAAAACATTTATCCTCTTTTCAATCTATTCTTTATGTGAAACTCGTTCCTAAATATGCTTGTAATGGATAAATATAAATTATAACTCTAAATCATATTTCTAATTAAATAAATTAAATACCATTAATTTATCTTTAATTTCCTAAAATTATTCCATTAATGTATCATGATCACCCACATTTAACAATACCAAAATGATTTTTACTGATCTTTTCATGCATAATTTTTTAATTATTCAGTCATTTCATCATATAATATGCTAGTTAAACATACAATCTAAAATAAATATATATTCTATTTTAGTCTTAATCATGTTAATTATTTATCAATACTAATCAAGAACAATAAAAGATTCTCTCTAATCAATTTAGAGTAATATTGATCACTTAAATATCTCCATATAGTTTTACATATTATATCAAATAACTACCAATTAAGCTACAATTGATAAATATAAGTAATATTAAAAACATAACAATCCCTATACAAAATACTTTACAAAATTATCATATAAGGTTGCTTTAGTAAATTTGTTCTCTAACAAGTACTCATATGTTTGTTTAAATAACAATTACTTTCTTTATAAGAAATATAATACATATTAGTCTTTTTACACTCCATTAATATTCAATCTTAAAAAACAATGACCAGAAACAATTTAAAAATAATATAAAATATAATATAAATCTCATATTTATGATCTTATCATAATTTTATTTACAATGTATATTCATTTTATGAATTTTAACACATATATTTGAATTTATATAATATAGATAATATCTTTAAATAACTGTGTTATTAAACTATAACCACTGATTTGACTATAAGAAATAAACAAAATCCCATAGAGACTTAAAACATGCTTCAAGTTTGAAACAAGGTTAACCTAGAAAAACGAATTCAATACAACATATTAGTGTGCAAGAAAAAGGACAAACATAGTCAACATGGACTGTCGATAAACAAACTCATTGTCACTCCAAATTATCAGGATGAAGTAGTAAACTGAACCTCGACACCTTTTCCACCAATTCCAGCAGTCAAACATTGGAATCCACATGACTCGAGCTCCGTAATCACCTTGTAAACAACTGTTTTTGATAGCACTGATTTATACAGTAAAGGAAGTTGATCCATGCGATGTGTGTATAAGCATCATTGTCATTATATAATAGTATGCATATGCTTTGTTTGCATGGTCGATCAAACCCCAAACTCCTAAAAACTCTACCCAGTTAGCAATTATTACAAATACATTACGCGCTATAGATTTAACGATGACCATGTTGTTGAGATATTAATGAATTTTGACTCCTTAATACCATATTATCAAGGCATATATCATTATAAAAACCGAAAAAATAAACAACAAAATAGAAATGATAGTACACAGGCAGATTAGGCAGAGAACAAAACAGAAGGATACAAGATGGCAGAAGTGTCAATACACAACCACCACCTCCGGCTCCAGTCAACTTAGAAGCCAATTTATACTTTAAAGTTGTGCGTAGAATAGTTTCAATAGAGGCATGGCTTACCCCCATACATTGAAGTAAACCTTGATTCATCTCCATCAATTCTTCTAGCTTCTCTTCCTTCTCAGTTATAGAAAGTTCATCTGGAGTGGGTGACTGAATGATTGCAGACAATTCTTGGCTAATAAAATCAACAGCATTAAAAATAGAACTCATGACATCAGGATGTCTCAAAGTTCTCTCCGAAACACCAGCAACTAATGCTTTTGTGTTTCTGCCAACTCTTGTGTTAGTAATAAGCATCCGGAGAGGCAAGCTGGAGTTTATGCGTGTCAAATCGCCAGACTTGAACTTGATCATATTGCCTGTTATGCAAGAGGAGACGCGAACAATCGGCATACTTGTAAGCCTAAATTTTGAAGTCACATGCAAATGTTTAAAAAAAATTGTCATCCAGCATCTTAGTTATTCTTAAACTATGCACATTTAGATATTGGCCAAGAAATGTTGGGGAGAAAGTTAAAGCAAGCATAGAGTATAAAGGTGAAAAGGAAAATAAACTTTACCTACCAATTCATTATTCTTACATACCATATGTGCTAACAGTGTTGTCAATCCCAGATGGCTTTCCATGAATTATCTTTTCACCTTCGAAAGCCCATTTGTTCAACAACTGAAGTTCAGAATCTTCAAAAATAAGCCATCCCTGCTGGCTTCTATCCTTATTCATAGAGTCTGACAAAGAAAGAAAGACAGCTGAAAGAGAAACACAAAATGCAGCAGAAGAACCCAAGCCTGAGCCCAATGGAAGGTCAGAATTAATGACCACAGTTGCAGGCTTGAATCTGACATCAAAAGGAACTAAATCATGCATCAAATTGATCAGATAGGAACTGCCCAAAAAAGAAATGCAGCTTTAGAGTCATACCCCTGGATAGATGTGTATAACCACAAAAAAGCTGACAATCCCGAAGCAAGTGCAATTTTAGCCTCTGGAATGCTTTGCTCTTCAACAAGCATTGAGATTGATTTAAGTGATTCCGTTGGGCAAGAAATTGGTTTTGAAGGGAAAGGACAGCCCAAATTAGATAATGCATCCTTAAGTCTTGCAATTTGCCATGAAAATTCTAGACCACTATCCTTGAGCCTAAGGTTCAGGGTATCATCATTCTCTGCAAGGACAAGAATGGCCAGTTCAGAACTTACTGTAAAGAGATCTCTACCTTAGTTGAACAATTTCATTTAAGAAGAGAATGGCAAAAGGGATTAAAACTGGAAATTGTTGACAAACTGGTTGCATAAGAAGATATGGTCATCTTCAGTATCATTCGCATTGCATTAAAGCACGTCATTATATAGGAAAAGAGGAAGATAAGGCAGTGATTTTAAATGTTTACATGCATCATAGGAAAGAATAAATGATAACTCATGTATCGTTTATACACACACCATGTGCATAGAAAGCCTTCTAGGCATTTTAATGAGAAATTAGTACAAATTTATATAAAACCAATAGGTTGAACAACCAGAACTATCTTTGGTGTAATATGGAATTCTTTATTTTCCCGTAGGGATTATTTCTTACATCTTCAATAAACTCCACAGCTTGAAGCAGACTTGACAGTATATTTCCAATCAATATTTGAATTCACCCAAACACCAACATGTTCACAGAAAGCATTCATGTTTAGACATCTAAGATCCATTACGAACCATATATGAAAATTAGCATACCTTCGCATAATATCAAAAGGGTATATCTTCAAAAATCCCAATGGAAAATAAAGGCAGTACATTTCTCAAAAAAAGAAAAAGATAAAGAAGGTCTAAGCTATCATAAAAGAGATGCTCTTATTATAATATCTCCACACACCCGTGAAAGGAAATCTCTCGATCAACATGCAAAAGTCACAAGTTGACAAGAAGTGGAAAGAATTACCAGAGGAAGGAGAGGGAAACGAGAGGGAGGCATATGTATAGAGATCAATGGAAGCAGCAACGGCGGTGCATCCATGAACCACAGCATGCTCACCGGAGAGTATGATCTTCCCTGGGGCTCTTGCTTTCACTTCCATCCTTTGAGTCCAAACTCCACAAGATCCCCAACCCTCTTTCTGGGTATCTCAGCTTCTAACAATTGATCTAACAGTTGACAAAAACCGTCACAGGGAATCCATGGTCGGGGCAGCTAGCCGTATAGTTATTGGACAGATGATAGCATATGTTGACAGTACAAGCGTTTTATGTTTTCGTTCTCATCAGTCAATACTAGAATCATCAAACTACACATCCACGCGGTGGTTGGGGGCGCGTGGTCGGTTAACGGAAGTTAACCAGAGCTCTCAGATACTATGTTACGTCCTATAATTATAGCTGAATTAATTATAATTAAAATACACATTTATCAAAAGACTCAATTGTCCCTAATGCCAAATGATGGGAACGGATTTATAGTTTTTTCTTTTTGATATTTTTTATTGAGTAATAAATTAAATTAAAAAGGAACATAAAGAACAATACTAAATAGATCATCAAGGCAAGTGCCTATTGCATTTGTTATAATATAGTTTAAGTTAGTTGTTGACCGTACGAGGATTGTAAATACTAATAGTTAGGAACTTAAGCAATGACCATTATTCATATTGTGACCTATATTAATATTATATAAAATCTTGTGTGTTCACTAATCTAATCCTATATATGAATATGAATGTTGAATCTTCTAAGTTCATTATTTTAATCCAATTTAATATAAAAGCATGAACAATTCTTAAGAAGCAAGAATATCTTATTAAAACAAAGAAATCAATTTAAAACATAAATTATGGTTTTCTTCACATTTAAATCTATATCCCAAATTATTTTATGATTAAAACAAAGAAAACCAATGAAGAACAATAAAGAAGACAAAAGATAAAAGATAGAGTTCCTATGTCGTCGACCTTTTTTTTTCTTAATTGATCTTAATGAAATCTTACTTTTTTCCAAGATTGATTCCTCTTGATGTGTTCTTGAGTCTCTTTTATCTTTGGACTTAGTTTTTTCCTCCTAAATGTCTCTCCCTTTTCACTTCTCCTTTTTTCTCTTCTTATTTCCTAAAACCTTAAGGCAATGTTTAGTTGAACGTAAGGTTTTTAATAGAATGAAATTATTTATAATACAATGGAATGTAAATGGATGTAATATGAGAAAATTATTGTTTGGGAGGGGTGTAAGAGTTTATAATGTAATGTAATGAAATGTCATTTGAAAGATGGGTTCATAATGTAATGTTGTTTATCATTTTACATTCCATCCTAAATTTTCCAAATCGGAGGTAACTTATTTTTATTGTTTAGGATGGAATAAGATGCAATGTAAAACTCTTCTCTTCCATCCTATTATATTACATTTCATTATAAAGCCTCCTCCTAAACGATGGAATAATATTACATTCCATTCTATTCCATTCCATTAATAACTACTTAACCAAATATATTCTAAGTTTTATGTCAAAGATAGGTCAAACATGAGACCATGTAAGTCCCTATGTTACTTTACACCCTTAGATAGGTCAAACATGAGACCATGTAAGTCCCTATGTTACTTTACACCCTTCTTAGATTATCTTTCTTTGGGCAAAATTTATTCCCGACACTGTTCAAACACAATCTCGAGTTAGTCTTGTGTTACTTTTGGACAAAAATGGGAAGAAATATAATGAAGCAGTATGATCTTATGTTCCTAAATATGAGTTCCTATTAACTCCCTATTAGCCCTTGTTCAACAATATGACTCCTTATCCCAATGTTTTGATTCCTTCCTTTGAAATCATCCCAAAATCACCCTAACTAAACTTAAACTTACCCAAATTTATTCTTTCTTTATTAGAGAGCTAAAATAAAGTATGTAAATAAAATATAAGTCAAAATTGTACCAAGTGTTAAAACCATAGTGCAATTAGCTCATATCGTAATGACATAATTATAAACCAAATCATTAATAATGATAAATTTGGTTTTAACAAGGCTATCTATTTTTAGAAATGCAAAAGGGTCATTTTTGACCTTAAGTTTTTGTAAGGCCCCAACATATACCATGGAAGTATTATAGCATGTTTAAGGTGTATTAAGAAGTGACATAATGAATTAAGTACATCTAAGTATAGTAAGAAATATAGTGGTACTTAATGTAAAAGACAAAGGTAAATAGAAAATTTGTTCGCTTTAATATGGACATAAATACTTAGACGTGAAATATGTATAGAAATTTTTTATATGTTTGCTTGGATTTATGAATGCATTGTGAGGGGAATTGATAAAAAAAGTATTCCATAAGTAAATGATAAGATTTTGGTTAAATTGGATGTATTTTTGGGTTCACTAAATGAATAGGTTCTACTGAACAAATTTCTATAATTTTGCCATATCATGGCCTGTAAAACTCTAAATTCGGCAATTTTAATTAGAGATTAAACTAGAGACATAGGTATAAAAAATTTCATGAAGGAACCGAAGTCTGATTCTATCTCTAAGAGTTTTGAATTTTGATTTGAAGTTGAGTTCTGGCTACTGTCTTTATTTTCGAATATCCTATAGTTTTGGGGTATAAATCCTGATATAATTAACCAAATTGCATGAAATTTATGCTATTAGAAACTTAATACATAGGGGAATGAAATAAATTGATAAGATTATAGGCTAAAGTGGGAATTAAAAGAAGAAGAAGGACCAATATGTAATTTTCCTAAAGTCAACTCGTGGACCAATAAAATTTAAGCATGTGTGTCCAATATAATTGTAACATATGGTTTAATAGAATTGTAACACATGGTCCAATAGAATTGTAACACATGGTCCAATGTAATTTTAACACACGGTCTAATAGAATTGTTGTAATAGCCTGTCTTTATACTTAGGAGCCTAACGGTTAGATTAAGTCATATGAGTTATATTATTTGAGAATTCTTGAGGTGTATTTCATTTACATGCATAATATTCGCATACGCATATGAATCATGATTTAGAAACGTTGCAAGGATAGTATATACACTCAGTTGACATATTTTGAGTTATGAAATGATTAAAATGGTTATGATATGATTGTGTATTATTTATGTCTTAGATTTTGGTTTGATGAAATACAATTAGTAAATTGGAATTTATTGTTACAGTTGGGTGATTGATGAAGTCAAATGTGCATCTAGCCTTGGAAAGATGTTAAATGGCAATAAAAATTAGGCTTATGAAATAGTGACATGTGGTAGTAGAATTGAGTGACAAATGACTTAGACAATTGAGTGACAAATGGCTTAGAGATTGAATGAAAAGTGACTTAGAGATTGAGTGACAAATGGAATAAGGATTTAAGTGACTTTTGGAAGCTTAAATAGAAGATATGTAGCTTGGGTCTTTAATTGACAAGTTTCCAAACACTCACCATACACCTATACCCGACGACACCCACACACATGGATGACCATCTTCTCCTTTTTTTTTCTTTGTTGCACACTTTCTTCTTCTCTTGCTCACTGCCTATATACACACACACAACTCTCACAACCTTGAGTTTTGCCCAAAGTTCTGCACTTTGCCACTCCAATATTCTGCTATCTTCATCTTGTTGTCGAAATCCCTTTCTGTTTCCACCTTATTCTTGGAGCTGTGTTTGTTTGCTTGGAAGGCTAGGTTAGCTTCATCATTGAAGAGCTTTTGAGCTGAACAAGTAAGTCATTTATTGATCTATTGTGACATATGTTAGCTTAACATTCATGATGATTAATTAGGGATGAACTTGGCTGTGGTATTGATGATGAAGTTGTGCTGGAATTTGATGGATGATTTAGGTTGAGATTTGATGTACAAATGAAGGTGAATTTATGCTAAAGATAGGTGTTATTAAATTTTTCTTGAATTTGGAAAGAAAAACCTTAGGACTACATATATGATAGTGAAAGATAGTTGCTGTTTTAGTTTTTGATATATAAAAGACCATAGTTTATGAGTTGCCAATTGAATAATTTTGAGTTGAATTGGGGATGAAGTTGATGAGGAATTGAAGTATAACTGAGGTGTAATTGAGGTATAATTAATGGACTATGATGAAGGTACTATGAATTTGGTATGAAGATGTGAAAATTTTGAAAGCGAATCTTTCCACATCTTGTAGTCGAAGGCACTAATTCCAATTGGATGTATTGTTATAAGATTAGAACTTTTCAAATTTCATCTGACTCCCACTATTTTTCTTAAAAACCATTCTCCTATAAGTATATGTTACAACAAACATTTTGTTTATTATGATATATAAGATTATATCCAACCTTTTGGATATCTCATAACCTTTTATTATCCAATTAAGTTCTAAACTCTTTAGATAATCTATGCTTTAACTAAGTATCACATCCCAATGTCACTAAATATAACTCTTTTATCTAATATGAAATATTGTTGATTAATTTAATTGAGACTTTAGAAGGTAAAGTTATAACTCTAGGCATAACTATTAAAGAAATAAATAATGTTATTTTCTCCTTACACAAATCTATACTATTATGGAATTTAGTTGTGCAGGTATTCATTACAGAATCTCATTCTTTATGGATAATAAAAAAATGTATATCTCACCATATCAATCTTATCAAAGTGCTTCAACATCTTCAATGTTTAATTCCTACCTAGGTTTAAATATTTTTGAACTTTTCAAATTTTAAATCAATGTTTGTTGAATACGTGTGACTATTTCACATAAAGTCATTAGTAATCTAATTAAATACAAGTATCATCCTTTTATGTATTGTTATTACATCCATTACATCACATGTATAAGAATTAATAATTCAATACCATCACCACCCTTTCACCAAAGGTTAATTTGATTTTCCTCAACCCAACTAGTTTCACAAATTTCATGCATATATAATTGTATATAATTTTATGATTCTCATAATGTTGATTTAACCAAGTAAGATTAAGGTTCCTCTTCACCTTGGAAGAAGATTATGAAAAGGTTCCTCTTTATTGAAAAAAGATTATGCAAAGGTTATTCTTTACCTTGAAAGAAGAATTATATTGGAATTCCAAGAAGAGTTTTGGAATTGGATGTAAACAAGGTAGTTTGCTGAACCACTATAAAATGTTATGCATTCTTTTTTTTTTTCCTATCCTCTTAAAATTATTATTAAAATTTTGAATAATTTATATTAAGTAATTTCCTCATCCATATTTATATTGATTGTTATTAATTGAGTACATTAGTTAAAAAATTCTTGAATTTTATAAAAACCAAGTTCACCCCCCTATTGGGTGCCTTTAGGGAATAACATTGTGCTATCAAGATAGACTTCCATAAGGCTTTTGATTCCCTTAATTGATGCTTCATCTTAAATACTCTTAAGAAATTAGGTTTTACTTTTATTGGTTGGATTAAGCAATGTATGAATTTTTTTTCATTATTGTTAAAATCAATAGAGAGCCATTTAAGCTTATTAAAGAAATGATTAAGAAAAGTGGACCTTTATCTCACCCTATCTTCACCTTATTCATAAAGGTGTCAACTAAGCTCCAAAAAATGTTAGATGTAAAAAACTTACCTTAAGCCTTTGTTAGTGGTTTATTCTTATTTTCCAAAGCTAATAAATTATTCTTAAGTGCTTTAAAAGTAAGATTGAATAAATTCAAAAGCATCTCAAGACTAGCTATCAGTGTAGTGAAAAGTCGAATGTACCTGTCAATTAGTGTTGTACAGAATGCTTCTTGGTTATCCTCTATAACATCGATAAAATTATTTCCACTTATTTGGGCATCCTTATCTATTTAAAAAATCCACCTTAAAATGATCTTCACCTACTAATAGAAAAAATATGCATAATATTGTATAGTTAGTGCAACAAGAGTTTGTTAATGACTAGAAAAGTTCATCTCATCAGTTAAGTGTCAAATTGCATCCATAGTTATTTGCCTTCCTAATTAATAATCCCAACTAGAATAACTAAGACTATTTATAAAATTTTGAGGAGATTTCTTTATTGAGGTACTACTTCCAATAATTCACTAGCTAAGCATAAGTAGATGGAGATATGCTTGCCTAAAATGGGGATAAGTTTAGGGGTTATATCACACAAAGAAACCCGTAAGATATGAATGGTGAAGAGGATATAGAGGATGTTAAATATACAATACCTCATGGACTATGGTTCACTTTCTTAAGATTAAGGAGAGAATAAAGACTATAATTCAACTAAAAAATTGAAAATGGAGTTTGCTCCTCCTTTTGGCATGATAAATGGACTCAACTTGGAATTCTTGACATAATTATGGAGTTGGATTCACTAAAAATAATTATCCTAGCTAATGCATTAGTTAAAAAAGATATTAATAATAGAGTGAGCCTCCTTGTTATCATCTGAGGACTTTATTCGTTGATCATTTAATGAGTGTAAGACTTGACTTCAGTAGGAATGATACATATCTTTGGAATAAACAAAGCGAAGATAGAGGAGTTGGATGTTCAAACCCATCAAGACATATTGATCCGAACCGAAGCACCTATACCACCTTCCTCAGAGAAACCACCCATGCTAGAGCTTAAACCTTTTCCTACACATCTCAGGTATGCCTTTCTAGGTGAAGGTCAAACCCTACCCATCATCATCTCCAATCAACTGGATGGGAACTAAGAGAGCAAGGTGGTGGCATTTGTTAGAAAGTGGATGAAGGCCAAAGGGTAGCAAATATCTGATATTTGAGGTATAAGTCCAAATATGTGTATGCATTGAATAAACCTTGAAGAAGGCTGTAGGACAATGAGGGAACGCCAATGCAGAGTGAACTCTAACATGAAAGAAGTGGTCAAAACAGAAGTAGTAAAACTCTTAGATGCAAGGATAATTTATCCTATTTTTGATAGTGAATGTGTTAGCCCAGTATAGTGTGTACCAAAGAAGGGTGGAATAATGGTAATGGAGAGTGAAAGTGGGGAACTAATTTCAACAAGAATATTCATGGGATGGAGGGTGTGCATGATTTTTGCAAACTCAATAAGGTGAATAAAAAGGACCATGTCCCTCTCTCATTAATGGATCAAATGATAGAAAGAGTGGTTAGTCATTCATTATACTATTTCTTGAATGGTTAATCAGGGTATAATTAGATATTCACCTACCCCAAGGATCAAGAGAAGACCACGTTCACATGTCTTTACGATACCTTTGCGTATAGACGAATGCCTTTTAGATTATGCAATGCCCCAGCCACATTTCAAAGATGCATGATATTTGTCTTTGCATATATGGTCAAGGACATAATGGAAGTATTCATAAATGATTTTTTGTTTGTTTTTGGAGAAACTTTCGAGATGTGCTTAACTAATTTAGATAGGGTACTTCAAAGGTATGAAGAATGACAATTAGTGCTAAATTGGGAGAAAAGCCACTTTATAATGCAGGAGGGGATAGTGCTTGTGCATAAAATTTTGCACCAAGGATTGGAAGTGGATAGAGCAAAAACGAAAATGATAAAAAAAGCTCCCATCTCCAATCAACGTCAAGGGTGTGAGAGGATTCCTACCCCATGTAGGATTCTACCGTTGCTTCATTAGAGATTTCTCGCAAATTGCAAAACCCTTGACAAATTTGTTAGTCAAGCATGTGCCTTTCCTTTTTGATAAAAATTGTTTATCTACGTTTAATCAATTAAAGGAGTCACTAACATCAGCCCTAATTTTAATGCCACAAGATTGAATGCTTCCATTTGAAGTCATGTGAGATGCAAGCGACCAAGCTATAGGTTGCATATTGGATCAACGGAAGGACAAAAGGCTGCATGTGATATACTACGCAAGAAAGACTTTTACAGGACCTCAACTTAACTACACCACCATAGAAAAGGAATTACTCGTTGTGGTGTATGCATTTGATAAGTTTTGATCGTACCTTCTAGGCTCTAAAGTGATTGTTTTCACCGACCATGCTACCTTAAAATACCTCTTTGCCAAAAAGGATGCAAAGTTGAGACTTATTTGATGAGTGCTCCTCTTACAAGAATTTAATATAGAAATATGAGATAAGAAGGGAGCGGAGAATGTGGTCACAAACCTCTTATCACGTCTGGAAGGAGGGGAATGCGAGCAAGATGATGATATTAATGAGAGCTTCCTTGATGAGGCCCTAATGTTACTCGATAGCTTGACGACATCATGGTTTGCCAATATCGCCAACTATGTTGCTAGCAGTAAGCTTCCTTCTGATCTATCCTATCAATAGAGGAAGAAATTCCTATATGAGTGCACCTAATATCTATGGGATGAGCCAATATTGTATTGAACATATGTTGACAGGTTAATGAGATGATGTGTTCTGGAGGAAGAAAGACATGTTGGATATCTTAAAATAGTGTCATGAAGTTCAATATGTTGGCCATTATGGAGCAAACAAAACGGCAGCTCGAATACTCAAGTGTGGATTTTACTGGCCATAATTGTTTAAAGATGCTCAAACTTTCATAACACAGTGCGATCAATAGCAAAGAATTGGTAACATCTCCAAAAGAGATGAGATGTCTTTATCCAACATTTTGGAACTCGAAGTCTTTGATGTATGGGGAATCGACTTTATGGGTCCTTTTCCATCCTCCATGGAAAACATGTACATTCTAGTAGAGGTGGATTATGTATCACGTTAGGCCGAAGTTGTGGCATCTCTAACAAATGATGGAAGGGTTGTGCAAAAATTCATCAAATGGTTATTCAATCAATTTGGAGTACCAAGGAACATAATAACACATTTATGTGATATATCTTTTAATGCTCTCTTAAAAAGATACAGAGTCTACCATCTCATTGCTACTCCTTATCACTCGCAGATTCGTGGCCAAGTGGAAGTTGTTATTCGGGAAATAAAACAAATTTTGGAGAAGATGATGAACAACTCTAGGAAGGATTGGGCATTAAAGTTAGATGATACCTTATGGTCTTATATGGCTGATTTTAAAAAACTGATCGAAACAACTTCCTATAGGCTTGTATACAGTAAGGCTTGTCATTTGTTGGTTGAGTTAGAGCATCGGACATATTGGGCAATAAGAGCGTTAAATTTTGATTGGAATCAAGTGGGCAAAAAATGACTTTTACAACTAGATGAACTCGAGGAGTTTCGTTACAACGCGTACGAAAATGCCAAACTTTATAGGGAAAAGGTGAAGAGATGGTACGACTCTCATCTTAAGTAGAAGGAATTTAAGGTAGGAGATGTAGTGTTGCTATACAATTTAAGGTTGAGGTTGTTTCTAGGGAAGCTAAAATCACAATAGAGTGGACCTTTTACGATCATCCAAGTTTTCGATCAAGGAGTCCTTAAACTAGAAAATGAAAACAAGGAAACCTTTAAGGTTAATGGGCATGAATACAATATGTATCTTAATGAAGTGATCTCGAAGGAAAAAGAAGTAATTTCTTTCCTTTCAAAGAATTGAACAAGTTCTAGGGTTGTCAGGTCAAGCCAATGACTATAACTTAGCATGTTTAGTTGATAGATTTAATTTTTTTTGCAATTAAGGTTGTTTTTGTTTCCATAAATAAGTATCAATGACTTGGAATGGGTTGGACTACTAATTCTCTTACTCTTTTTGAACTAACTATAAGATAGGGAAGCAATCTCGAGCATCAAACACAAGTAATCTTGTTGGGCCCTAAATTTTTATTGATTTTATTAAGTATGAATTGATTTGATTATGTGGTTTTTCTAGATAAATTATTTTTGAGTTTGAGTTTGATTAAATGCGTTTGGTTAGAATAATTTGAGGTTTATTGCTTAGGTTAATGAGAATTAAATGGAGGATTAAGATTAAATTAGAGTTTTACATGTTGTGAGTAAAAAAGTAAAGGAATATGATATGTAGGGACAATTTAGGAAGTTTACTTAAGTTGCTAAAGTTTAAGGCTTTCATGGAGGGGCATAATGGACATTTGATGATCATTAAGAGTAGAACTTAGAAGAAGAAGTAAATTTTGTCTTGTTTGAGAGGTGAGTATCGTGGAAGAGAGGAAGAAGAAGAGAAAAAGAGAGGAAAGCTAGAGCCTTGAGATTTTTGAAGAATTTGAAGATTAACAAGTAAGTATGAGTTTATTCCATCTTGTTTTGGTTAGATGAACCCAAGTATAGCTTAGCATGTGTAGGAAATGGTTGTTAAGTGGTATATGAAAAATGGTTTAATCTTTTAGGGTTGAAGATCATGTTATATTTGTGAATGATTTTGGGTTGGAATGAGCTTAGAAATGAAGTATACAAGGTGATTTAAGGTTAAGATAGGTTATATTTGAAAGATGGGAAGTGTATAGGTGAAAAATACCGAGAAAATAGGTTTCAGGAGAATTTTGGCTTCGCACGTTGCGACCTACGCATATGCACGTCGCGACACGCTTCAGCTTTCTCTCCGCGGCGAGAGGTCATTTTCTTACACCGACATGTTTTGATATTTTGGGCATAACTTTTGCTGTAGATGTCCAAATAAGGTGATTTTTGATTCATTGTAAACTAGAGACATAGGGATACAAGGTTTATGAAGAAATGAAGTTATGATTCAGTCTCTAAGAATATCAAAGTTTGGATAGAATTTGAGCATATAATTTTTGTTTAAGCACAAGTTATAGTTCAAATTGTTAAAGTATGACTTTCCGATTTCTATACCAAATTGAATAGAATTTTGGTTATTGTTTAAGGAAATCAAGTGAGGTAAAAGGAGAAAGAGGAAAAAGAGGAAAGACATTCCTAAGCAAGTTTATAAGCAAGAAACTCAAGGTGGGTATACATTAATAATAGAGTAAATAAGTCACTCATTGTTTTCTTCAAATCAAGACAGATTTAATGATTTAAATTGCATCATCAATGTTGCCTTATTTGCTTTTTGAGTGAATTGTGAAATTGTTATATGTTTGCTATATGATTTGTATTGATGATTGATGAAAAGACTTTGAAAAGGGTTTCTCTTTAAAAGAATACATGCTCATGAAATCATGTTTTCAGAAATGATTTTTACAAGGATATCAAGGTTATGAAAAGCAAGTTTACAAGAAAGTTCCATTTTGGCAACAAGTTTACAAGATTTTGAACTATGTGTGTTATATGGGTTTGTGGTAGTCCCTCAAGAACCGTCACGTGCACGTTGACCCAAGTATAGGCTTTTCCCGCCTACCCGCTAGTGGCATGGAGCTCCCTCAAGGACTCCCTCAAGAATTTTACGACTACACAGAACCATTATATGGGAATGTGTAATGCGTCATGAATTTGGACTTACCCAAACCATTCTGCTGTGCTTATGTGCTTATGATCTGTTAACATGTTTGATGCATATATGATTTAAAATTGCTCATGAATTGTTTAAAAATCAAGAATTTTGAGATGATTATATCTACTATCTACCTGTGAAATTACTATGGTTTCGAAAATGTACAATGGCAATGAGTTTTGAAATAGTTTTGCATGTTTTCTTTATTATAAATATGTTACGGGCTTTATAGCTCACCCCCATTCTCCTCCCCCTATTCAAGTGATGAGCAAGAGATCGAGTAGATCAAGAGTTACGGCATCACTTCGATTTTTCATATTTTTGTATTTTCAAGTTATATCTTTGGAATTAGTCACATTTCAAGTTTTATTAGTTCAAGTGCATTTTGTATTTTGTTCTTGAACTCAACTGATGTATTATGGCTTGAAATGCCATTAAAGCTTTGTAAAACTCTTCTTTTGATTATCAATGAGTTATGGTCAATATTGATTTTAGCTTTAAACCTTTCGCATTAAATCGTTTTATCATGGGGATAAGCTGTTGGAAGATTGTGTTTATGTTCAAGTTTGTTTTTGTGTTGGGTCGTTTTGATGAAAATGGATGAAAGTTTTAAGTTTTGGATTCTGTGGGAAAAGACTTTCGCCGCAATGAGACCGTTTGCTCGTCGCGGTGAAGTTAAATTCGTCGGTTTATTGCGGCGAGAGTTCTTTCGCTTGCCGCGGTCGCGGCGACGCCCGCCTTTGCTTCCGAGGGACTTTTCTTCTAATTTTTCAACTTCTAAGTTTTCCCTCCAAGCCCAAGCCTCATGCTTCCGTGTCCGATGTTGGGCTCCGAAAACAGGGTCCAACAAATCTCCACCTCCATCACTATGACGGTTTTGTGTTATAGCCTTTTATCTTTTAAATTTTGTCTTTATGTTTCGTTTTATTTTATGTTTTTTCCCACCTTTTTTGTTGTTGTTTGCTCCTCTCACATTAAAGACAATGTGTTGTCCATGTGTGGGGAGGGATCTGTGTTATATGCTTTTATTTTGAATGTGAATTTTGCATATTTTTATATTAGTTTGTTTAGGTTGCATAATGTGATTTGTGTCAATGTGTCAATGGCTGGGATTTAACGAAATTGATTTAGCTTTAAACATAATTTTTTAAGTTGTGAAGAGTTATTAGCTTGAAAAATTAGTGACTTAGGTTACTTTGGTTAAATATGCATGTTAATTAGGATACGATGTTAGTTTATTCACCCGAGGAAGTTGTCACATTCATTTATAATTTTAGGTCAATTGAATAAGTAATATTGCTAGTTTATTTTCATGAGAACAATTAGCTAAAGAAATAAGGTAGGCAATAAAAAAATGATGATGAAAATCTTAAATAAACAACTATCCCATTGGCCTTTAGGTTATGAATATAGCTAGTAGCCAGTTGAGAATGTGATGTAACTGAGTAACTGGACCGACACACATCACAAATGTGTGCCTTTGCATCAAAAGGCTTTAATGAAATTCTAATCAAGCTGTTTAATAAAAACATGACCTAGTTGAGTAACCGGATTGACATTCATCACAAATGTTTGCCTTTGCGTAAAAGACTAGGGTCATGCCTATAAAAATGAACAAAATAGTGTTTTGTCAAATAAAACCTACCGACCTTGTGAATAACTTAAATTTTCATGAAAGCTTACTTAGGGATAGTTACATTTTTTATTGATCAAATGATTATCAATGTGTGTGTGCAAGTGAAAAGGGTGAACAAATTTTGACATTAAGGTCTTGGTTAATATGTATATTTAGTCAAAGGTACATAGACGCAGATTTCACAACTTAATAAGTTAGAAGAACTTGAGGGATAGTATTCGTAGTTAAATTAGTTTTGTGAAGTTGAATGTTGTTGCCTTGTTATTGCATTTGCGTGTTTTGTGTTTTGATGTGTTGTGCGTTTTGTTTGTTTTGTTTTTGCTTGAGGATAAGCAAATGTTTAAGTGTAGGGATATGGATAGTCATAAATTATATCATGTTTTGTGGGTAGTTAGGATGTGATTAGTGGTTAAATTTAATCGATTAGTGTGTGCTTAGGTTAGAATTGTGTGTACTAGTGAAATATTTATGTCATGAGTGTTTTGTGGGTTAGAGCATGCGTTTGAGCTTCAATTTTATATTTTTGACTTTTGTGTTGCTCGGTTTTAATTTCTTTTTGTGTTAAACTTGCGAATTAATTGCTTGATAATCACTTTCCCGTATTTACTTTTCTATGCAAATTTATTTTCATTTTATTACTTTTTTTAGCCTTAGAAAACGTAAGATTAGATTAATTCACACTTCCTTGTAGAATCGATCCTTCACATATTACATTTCATGACCCATGCACTTGCGATTTTTTAGGGCTATAAAGTGTAAAGCTTACCCAACATCATCACTTTGCTCCTGTTACTAACTTTTACTCAATAATAAAATTATTAGAATGAGTTCTTATGTAAATAATATTTTCTATGAGAATAATATTTTCCTTACAATTGTTTATGTTAAAATAAAAAGTTCTATTTGTTTATGAATAAATTATGTATTAATAAAAATTAATAAAAGAGGTATTATCTTCTCTTTTTTTAAAAAGAAATATTAAACGTTTCCAATAACTAGAACTTAACTTTTATTATTTTATCTTATTGAATTTTTGGAGAAAATATTTAATTACTTATTTACTTTTTTGGATCTTCTTGTTAAATAGAACTGTTGCATTTTAAAAAAAAGCATATGAGGTGCCCCTTTAAATTTCTTGAATAAGAACCTTTTTAACACCCTTATTAAATGCCTTAAGTATTTTCCAGTCAAGAAATAAAATTAAAATTATCAAACATTTTTGTGGACTAAAATGCTCACACATTTTTTTATTTTAAATCATATTTATCTTTATATCCATATTTTTATTTTCCCTTAAATAAGTTTAAATAAGTTAACTCTTTTATTTTCTAATATCTATTTTAAAAATATACTATTTAAGACAAGGTCATATATTGGAGGATGCAAGAGTTAGAGAATAGACTGGTGGGATCAATGGGGCACTGCACCCTTGGGAGTTTATATATCGCCTAACTACAATCTTAATAGATGCAGGCACGATACATACAGCTGGCTGAAGCATCCGTGAAGTATCTTTTCTTATCTCCTGAACAGGCAGAGGATGGCTTGTACCGTAACTTCGTCTTCGTCATCTCGTGAAATTTCGTGGAACTGTTCCTTACTCTCAACTAACTCACTATCAACTCGCTCCTGCAAACCCTCTTCCCTCTCATGGGTCTCTTCTTTCCCCTCGGTTGCTCTCTCTTACACTGACAAGTCACTTTCACTCCCTCCAATTCAACATAACAGGGTATGCACTTTATTCTCTTTCTTGCCATAGTTAATGAATAAATAAATGCAGTTAGTGATGTTGTATAACTTGATTTAATTGGGTTCGGAACCTTAACTCGGATTGCGGATGGATTTCTGTTCTTTTGAGGGTAGATGAACGGATTGCTTTCAGTTGCTACTTTTAGTTAATGTTCTTTAATTTATGTTATACCAAATTAAGTTGGTTAAAATCGTACCCTTCTGATGATTATTAGTCAGAAGAAAATATTAAGAAGAGAGCTAGATTAACAGGTTATGTACTTTGTTTTCCCATCCATTACTAATTGTTTAGCTTTATTTCTTGGTTTGAGAAACTAGCAAATGGGCTAAAGACATCATTTGGAAAATGTATGTTATAAAAGTCAAGTCTTGTAAATGATGATGTTAGTCGCGAATTCAACTTTGGGTTATTGGTAGCACGACGATAAGCTTTTCAAAACTAAATGCCTAGTTCCAGCATTTTCTTCTTTTTCTGACAGATCAGCGATAATCTTTCACCTGCTGGATTCTAAGTTAGACAACATCCTGGGAAATTCAGAATTTTGGCTGTCATGTAAAAGCTGATATGTTATGGAGATAGCTTCTGGTGATATAACATGGTTGAGCATTGTTTTCTCACAAGTGGTTTCCCAAGTTAAGGACTTGAGTCTGTTGACTCCTTTCCTGACACAACTTATTCGGAAATTTGCTCCTTATCTTCATTAATATGCATATACCCAAAATATAAAGCCAGTGGCATGAGTCATGCATTGTTTCACTTCGATTTGACCTCAACTCTTTTTAAACTTCCATGACTATTGATTGCTTGTGTCCAAACTGTCATACTAATTGTAGATTTTATCCTAGATCTAATGTATTGGATAAGGTGAAGCATCTAAGAAATAATGGATAAGGTGAAGCATCTAAGAAATAATATTCTGGACTGATGGCTTGTTGGTGACTTCGATTATGTGAATCATACACAAATTTTGGTGAAGTCTTGAACGTGCTTCACTTGATGTTTTGTGTGATAATATTATTGAACACCTTATCCTACCATGTAAAGTTTTTTTTTTAAAATTAAAGGATAATTCATTCCAAAGCCATAAAAGCATCAATAAGTTACATTACAAGGCAGTAAGACAATACATTTACAAAAGACTACTAAAGTAAAATGTCCAAAGTAATCAAATTATCCTGGAAGTTGTAGGGAGTTTATAAGTTCCATTGTCTTCTTGAGTGTGGACTCAATTTCTCCACCACCTGATGAGCCACCGATGTTTCTCTAATCCAGCAAAATAATCTTTCGGCTAAGATATGTTTATCTTTTTCGGTCCTGTTCAAAATTCTTTGATTTCTCTCAAACCATATTGAGTAAACTATATCTTATCTTGTCCTATGGAGAGGTATTTCCTCAGCCACCACCTGATGAGCCACCGATGTTTTTCTAATCCAGCAAAATAATCTTTCGGCTAAGATATGTTTATCTTTTTCGGTCCTGTTCAAAATTCTTTGATTTCTCTCAAACCATATTGAGTAAACTATATCTTATCTTGTCCTATGGAGAGGTATTTCCTCAGCCCATCTCAAGATATTATCCCAATCAGTTTCGGGTATATAAGATTCAGAATGTGTTGAATTTCAGCCCATAAGGGAGCTGTGTAATGTCATTTGAAGAAACGATGATCAGTACTTTCAACTTCTAGATTGCATAATTCACATATGACATCATTAGAGCCAATTATCCTATGCTTTGTTTTCAATCTTTTCCTTGCAGCCAGCCAAGTAATGAAGGAAGCCTTAGGCTTTAGAGAACCCTTCCATACAATGTTAGACCATTGAACTAGAGGAATACTTGGATTAAGAGCTTTGAGGCATGATGCATTAGAGAACTCTGCTTTGTTGCATAAATATCCTTCCATATAATGTTCTTGCTGCAGCAAGTTGATTGGTTTCTAAAATGTTATGAACTTCAACCTTTTACTAAATAGAGATAATAACATTTGGTGTTTGATTTATGTTCTTGCTATTTCAAATGTGATTGTCATATTGAAAGACTTATGCGGAAAAATGAAATCCATGGGGTGCTGGTTTTAAGGATTACCATATGCTGCAGAACTGTGCCCTTGAATTCAGGTACTTAAAGTAATTTGTAGGTGTATGTTGGCAATTACTGGCAGTTACATAGCTAGTTGTGAACTTAATAGTTGCAGGAATTGTACAACAACAATAAAACTCAATAAGAGTTATGCTGAAATGTTGAGTCTGGAGAGGTCTAATAATATGCAGTTGATGTAGGACAAATAAAAGAATTATTAACTAGTAGCTAAAACTCACAAATTTATAAATATGGTTGATATTTGGCTTTTGGAATATAAGGTTTCAAGGTTAGATTTAGGCTAAGAATTTAGAATTTTCAGATTTTGTATGGTTAGAATTTTAAGGTTTGATTGCTAGAAATTTAGGTTTAGGATTTTAGTTTTAAGAAAGCTGGAATATAGGTTTGAGATGGCTAAAATGTAGGTTTAGGAGGGTGGGAATTTATTGAAGGACACAATGGACGAAAGGTACGAAACTAGGAATCACTCTTAGGAAAAAGTGTCACACCTTCTAGTTGAAAACTCAAAGTTGTAGAAAAACTCCAGATTGCTTGTTATTGATGAAAGGCTGAGTACATGTATATAGAGTTCTTAGAATTCTTATTCTAGTAGGAAAAGGATTTCTAATTTAAATCCTATTGTAATGAAAAATCTATAAGTTCTAAACAACTAGGATATCATATCTAAAGTAGGATAACATAATACTGCTACTTCCTATCTAATAAGGAATCCTAATACAATCTGAATTTTAGCCTTTATCTTTAATTTCAATTCAATTCCCAATCCTCATCCTACCAAATTAAAGCTTGTCATTGATTAATCTTTCCTCTTTTATTTCTCTTGTAGACTTCAAGTTCTTTTGCATTAGCAGTCTTACCCTTACATGGTAGAGAGATTGTTTCTAATAGACTTACATTTAAATGCCAGGCATTAAAGAACATTGTAGAAACCATCAAATAGAATAATCAACAACATTCCCAGACTCTCCCTCAAATCATTTGCAAAACTTTTTTTTATTCAATATGCATAAGCAAGACTCCAACTGAACACCCATTTAAAAATGTGAGCCACTTAGAGCAATTGAACAAAAAGAAGGCATGTGAGATAATGCCAGAGATTAGACAACATCAAAAAACCAGCAAATAGAATAATCGCCAACACTCCCAGACCCTCCCAGAGATCATTGCAAAACTTTGTTTTAATTTGATATGCATAACCAAGAGTCCAAGTGAACACCCATTTAAAAATGTAAGCCATCTAGAGCAATTAAACAAAAAGAAGGCATGTAATGTAAGATAATGCCAGGGATTAGAGAACATGTAAAACCCATCAAATAGAATAATCACCATCACTTCCGGACTCCCCCTCAAATCATTGGCAAAACTTTGTTTTAATTCGATATGCATAAGCAAGAGTCCAAGTGAACAGCCATTTAAAAATGTAGGCCACCTAGAGCAATTGAACAAAAATAAGGCATGTAATTGGTGATAATCCAGGGATTAGAGAACATGTAAAAACCATCAAATAGAATAATCATCAACACTTCCCAGACTGTCCCTCAGACCATTGGCAAAACCTTGTTTTAATTCAATATGAATAAAGAAGAGTCCAAGTGACAAGCCTCAGCAAAAATCATATGCAGAATAAGATATCCCATATAGTACATTTAGATTACATGATATATGCTTGATCTTATAATCTTTCATCTGTCCAAGATAATATTCTAAATCTTACAGCTGTCAAAGTAAAAACCTTTTCACCAGTATTTTCACCATCTTGACGTAGTCTCCATACACCAGCTTCAGTGATGCTCGTTAGGTTAGATGGCTTTTGTCTTCTGACTTATTTGACTAGTTGGATAAAGACGGGAATCACAGCAGAATTTAGGGTTAAACCTAAGTGGTTTCATTTATCTGCAACTTTTTCCTGTAGGCTCACAATGCTAACCCCAGTTACTGGTGGGATTACCTTTTGACACTCTTTTCAATGTCCAGGCCCCCATTACCTATCCTGGAACTTGATTCCCTGCTGTAAAAGCAATTATTCTTTTGTATATTTTTCAGGCATAAATATTTAAAAACATCAAGGCATTCTACTTTCCAGAAAGAAGTGTTGTTGTAAGATCTAAGGCTGGGCTACACTGAAAACATAGTTTTGTGCTACAAGATGGGGTATGAATGACCTAGCTCAATGGTTATGCTGATTTCACATTGTTCAGATGTTAGGATTATATTGCATTGCCACAGTAGTCTCTCGACTGTTGATATTGTTTAGATTGGACCATCTATAATCCTAAGTTTGAGTACTCTATATCCGCCATACCTCAGTCTTGGTAGCACAAGTTACCACTTTCTTGAAAATCTTGGAGCTAACTTTACATTGAACTTGTTGATATCAATAGTGTTACCTAAATATAGTTTGCTAGAGGGTGCAAATTTGATAATTTTCGTTTTGGTTTTCTTCCTTTCTGTACAATATCTTATCTTATTTATGTTATTGCTTCTGTGGAAAACAGTTTCTGGAAAATCTTAGAGCTAACTTTATATTGAAAGTGGTGGCACAAACAATGTTACGTAAATGTTGGTTGCTCGAGGGTGCAAAGTAGATAATTTTTCATTTAAATTTTCTTCCTTTCTTTATAATCTCTTATTGGTGTTGTTGCTTCTGTAGGATAACTATTGGATTTCTCTCTTGCATTGTGTAGAATTCTTTCATTCAAGCTGCCTGGACCAGGAGATCTCGTAGCGAACTTGCCAAGAGACCCAACAAGAAATCCTGGAAACAAAGGACAGACATGTATATGAGACCATTCTTACTTAATATTTTCTTCTCCAAAAGATTTATCCATGCAAAAGTGATGCATCGTGGAACAAGCAAAGTTATATCAGTAGCTACCACAAATGCCAAGGAACTTAGACACAATTTACCATCACTTACCGACAACAATGCCTGTCAGGTTGTCGGGAAGCTTATCGCTGAGAGGTCAAAGGAGGCTGACGTATATGCTATGGCATACGAACCTAGAAAGAACGAGCGTATTGAAGGTAAGCTTGGCATCATTCTTGATACTATTAAGGAGAACGGGATCATATTTGTTTAAGGTTATTCCTTGTATTGGCCCAACTGTAATTGCAACAGTAACATCTTAAGCTTGGTAGTTTATTCTTGTTGTCTAATGGGTATACTAGGAAGATTCCTTCTTTTGCTGCATTCGTTCTCGTTTTACTCGAAATTTTGATCTGTACCACGTTCCAGACTCCGCGTAGCACTATTTGCTCTCTGAAAAGAACTGTAAAGTGTGGTGGAGCACTCGTTCTATGGAAAGAGAAGGGAGTGCTTAATGCTTATGCACACTATTTGTTATGTCGACTATCCCACCATATCAACTATTTGTACAGAAGTGAACATGTGGTAGGAAACATATATTTGTAGTTCTTTTAAAAATTAAAAAAAAAATTGAATTTCCAAAAATGAAAATAAACAGTGCCTCATCAGGGTTAAAGTGCATATTCCAGACAAGGAAAGAACTACAATACTACTTACACTATTATAAGTAGCCAGTTATAGAACATGAAGTATACAACTTCATGTAAGAAATGCATGGAGCTGCTCGATTCTCTAAATTCCTCCTTGGATGACGAGATCATAATGTTCCCCCTAGACACGATCAGTTCTTTAATCCAAGTAAGATTCTTATGTATCAGGTTTAGTTGCTCCGTTTTAGACTTCCCAAGGATTCTTCTTGCCTTCCGGATTGAATAAATTGTTCACCAAAGTGCCGTTATGAGCAGGGAATGGTCATCCTCGGATAAACAGCAAGGAATTGCAAAAGTGATCGCATAATTGTTGGATAACCAAAGTTCCTTTTAACCATGAGCAGCTGAAGAATAAGTAGTTTGTGGATTCTAAAGTTTGCAAACAAAGGGTACATCTTGGTTCAAGATTAGGGAAGACCTTTTAGTCTATCTAAAGTGTTGAGCTTATTTAGAAGGGACTTCGTACTTGTTCCAACAAGCTTGCACCAATTGACTTTAAGAGAAAATGGCTTTAGAAGCTCTTGACATGACTTATTTGTAAAAGAGACATAAGAGTGCTTCAACTCTATCCTCACTGTTAGACAAAGTAGCAATAATAGTTAAAATTGGAACGGCTTATCTGAATTCAAGATGTCGTGAAAACCACTGCTCTAAGTAAAAAATTTCCTCTTACGGTATAGCAGAACAATGAGATCCGACGTCAAGGTTAACACCTTCCCCATCAACTTTGGTGCACTCCAAAGAGTAGAGTAGGAACTGTCTCCGAAAATAAAGAAAGGCAGACAAATGCAAAATTTGTGTGAGATAAAATATTTAAGAAAAATACAAACATAAGGTGTTTGTATATAGAGGAAAATGTTTGTGTTGGATGGAGCAAATAAAAATGCGTGAGAGATGAAAAAATAGAGAAAATGAGTAGTTGTATGACAGTGGTGGTGGAAAAATGAGCAAATGTTTTACTTATATATAACAAAAAAACTGCATACATTGACAATAAAAATAAAGACACATTAAGAAAAAATGGAGCGTTAACAATAATGGTGCAATCAACGTAAGAAACGTTTGAGCAAAAAATTGATGGTGAACGTTTTAGTGAAATGAAGACAGATGTTATGAACTTTATTCAAGTTTTGGAGCAAAACGGCCAACAATCTCCCACTTGATCCGAAACTTGAAACAAATTGTAACAATTTAAGAGAGAGATAAGCGAACAACCAGGTGAACTAAGTCTTGAACTTGGTGCCCAAGAAAATCGGAGACAAATCCTGCTAGAGAAATAAACAGCCTCAATATATCCTAGTCTCATAATCACTCTAGAGAAATTACACCATGTCTAGTTATAGACAATTTTATGTCTCATTATAATATGTCTACTTTTGCCATTATATGTCTTGCTCTTGGCAACATAAATGACAACCTGTAAATCACCATAAAGGAACACATACAGAATTGGTTTTTTCCAAAGTGGGATATCTGCTAAGAGATTCCTTAGCCACTCAGCTTCCCATCCTGCCAATTTCAAAGCCATAAACTCAGCCTCCATTGTTGATCTCGCAATACACGTTTGCTTGGATGATTTCCAGGGCACAATAACTTTTGCTAAGATAAAAATATAATCACTGGTAGAGTGTATATCATCACTCTCCGCAACCCAATTAACATAAGAATACCCCTCTAATATAGGAGGATGACCACCAAAAGATAATCTATAATGCATAGTATCTTTCAAATACCTCAACAAACGAATCAACGGATTCCAATGCGCTTGGCTAGGATTATGAGTATACCTACCAAGTCTTCTCATTCAGTACACAATATCAGGACAAGAATAATTCATTAACAACATCATACTAACAAGAATTTTAGCAAACTCAGCTCAGTTTACATTGTCACTAAGATTTTTCTTTAAAGCAATACTTGCGTCATTCGGAGTTTTGATTACATCAACATCATAGTAACCAAAGTTCTTCAAAATTTTCTCATCATAATGAATTTGATTTAACCTAAAACCAGAGTCAGTTCTATCAACTTTGATTCTAAAAAAAAAAGTCTACAGGTCCAAGATCTTTCATATCAAAATAAGACTTTAGCAAACTCTTAGTAGTATCAATGACAGATAAACTAGTACAAAAAATAAGCATATCATCCACATAAAGAGTTATGATTACATAACCATTGGCATCAAATTTCACATAATTGCAAGAATCAACATCGCAAGAGGTGAAACCACGTTTGAAAATTTCACTTTCAAAATTTTTCAAGCTACTGTTTGGGAGCTTGTTTAAGTACATATAAAGACTTAACCAACTTACACACCTTTTGCTCTTGACCAGGCACTCTAAACCCCTCAGGTTGGATCATATAAATTTTCTCATCTAAATCACCATTCAAGAAAGTTTTCTTAACATTCATTTGGTGCACATGAAGCTTAAATACTGAGGCAATAGCAAACAACATCCTTATAGATGCAATTTTAGTAATAGGAGAATAAATATCAAGAAACTCCAATTCTTCCTTCTGTTTAAAGCTTTTAATCACAAGTCTTGCCTTGAAATTCTCAATGGTTCCTTTAAGTCTCAATTTCTTTTTGCAAATCCACTTACACCCTAAAACCTACACCCTCAAGGTAGATCAACTAAAACCCAAGTTTTATTACACATGATTGACTCTAATTCACTATCTATAGCTTCCTTCCAAAACGTAGCATCCACAAATCTCATTGCTTCCTCATAAGTTTTGGGATTTTCCTTAATAATATAAGTCACCACAAAAACATCGTTTATCTCCTCAAGTTTTGTCACCACAAAGGAAGTAATAAAATCAAAACCAAAACTAGTGGGTCCTCTAGCTCTTTTGTTTCTCTTTAGTTCAACAATTTTCTTTTCCTTTATGTCATCATTGGTATAAAAACTAGGGACAAATTCTCTAGGGACTAGGAAATATATTCTCGAAGAACACTGCATCTCTTGACTCCCTAATTGATCCATAAGTTTTAGACCCCTCTTCCTTAACCATATATTTATAAGTAGCACTATTAAAGGCATATACTACAAAAGTTGAATAAATAGTGTTAAGCTTAATTTTCTTCCTCTTATGTTCAGGTAAAGTAACCTTAGCAAGATGCCCCCACACTTTTAAAAAAATGCAAGTTTGGTGGATAACCTTTCCAAATTTCATACGGGGTTTAATCTAGTTTCTTATGAGAGATTTTGTTTAGAATATAACACGCTAAAAGAATAGCTTCCTCCCCACATAAAGTCAAGTAATCCTGAGGAAATCAACATTGCATTCATCATATCCTTGAGTGTTCAATTTTTTCTTTCCACTATTCCAATTTGTTTAGGTGTATAAGGGTTGAAAGCTCATGAATAGTACCAAAATTTTCACAAAAATTAGCAAGAAAATCAATACGATACTTACCACCTTGATTAGACCTTAATCTATTAATTTTCCTTTCCAATTGGTTCTCAACCTTAGCATTGTATTTCATAACATTTCCTCTGTATCACTTTTTTTTTTCAATGAGTAAATCTTAGTAAAACTAGAACAATCATCCATAAAGGTAATATAATATCTCCTGCCTCCTTTACTCATACAGCAAGTTCAACAATTATGACTCTCTCTCGATCACTGATTTTTAAAAGGTTTATTAGAATGTTTAGCTTCAACATAAATTTGACATCTTTCCATTTTATTAGTGATCTTAGGCAACAAGTTTAAGATTTGCATCCTTTTAATTGACCTCACATTCATATGCCCAAGTTTCGAATGTCATAGGTCTAGAGACTCAACAATATAAGTAGAAGAAGTAGATGCATTCATTTCAACATCAAGTACAAATAAGCCCCCATTACAAAGCCCTTTTCTAACAAAGTTCTAATTGTTAATCAGAACTAGCTTATCAAAATCAAAGGTCACTTTAAAACCGGCTTTGTTAAGCAATGCACCAGAAATCAAGCTTCTATGTACCTCAGGAATAAGTAAAACATTTTCTAACTCCAACACTTTTCTAAAAGTGAGTTTGAGAGTGGCCTTCTTAAGTTCTTAGACAATAACTTTGTTGGAGTTACCCATGTATACGAATTTACTATCAGCAACATCATTCAACTCCTCGATTAGGTCTTTGTTGGTGCAGATGTGGCATGTGGCTCCTGTGTCAACGATCCACTCAAACAAGTTTCCAACAAGGTTGACTTTAGAAACCAAAATAGTAATGATCTCCTTGTTATCACCACCAGCAGCTTCAACACATTAGCTTGAGGCTTACCAAAATTCTTCTGCTTACATCATTGATATCCCTTCTGTTTTCCTTTCCTAAATAGTCGTTGATTTGTCCTTGGCTCTTCTTGTAGCACCCCCTTACCGTAGAGTATACACCGGGACGCCCGTAGGTCATACCGATACATACCCTATGATGAGGGTGTACTACGATACGATCATTTCTAAAACCTCATGGCATCAATATAATCAAAGCAATAATAATGATACTAAATTCATAAAACCAACATTTACCTCTCATTCATTTCTTAAAATCCATATATACATAATCCAGTCATAATAATATCCGGTACAAAATCAAAAGGAACTACCTAGCTCCTAACTAGTCATCCCCAAAAGATCCCCAGCTGACCAACCTGTG
>JANTNU010000007.1:8995275-9019931 GCA_024752395.1 Erythroxylum havanense | reverse complement strand
TTAATTAATCGAGTTGATTAATTAATATTTGGACTTAACGAGTTGTTAAGGTTTATATTTCGAAACTTAGTGGATTTTAAACCCTGAAAATTATTTGAACGATGATAATCCGAGCTGCATTTTCAAGAGAGTTTTAGTAATCTGATTTCACACTTGTTTAATTTCAATTGTTTAGTTTTCTAAAAAATCCCAAAACATTTATTTCTATTTTGTTTTAGTCTAATTCAGATCATTAATCAAATTAAAACCCCCTTTTTGATTAATTTCATTGCATGCATAATTCAAACATTAGGCTAGTCTTAGGACTAATTGGTACACTGGTTCCTTGAGAGTCGACCCGAGGTTGCATCCTGTATTGCAATCCTTGGTAAAAATTTTATTTGAACGGTTTCCGAGGATCAATTCTTTAATTGAACGATAAGCCGCGCGTCACTGATCTTTAGTGTTTTGGAAACTAGAGACATAGATGGACAAATTTCTAGAAGACCACGAATTCTAACTTTTTATATACCAATATTTAGGGATAACTAGACTCCATCATGTGATTTGTTTATGGACTAATAGTTTGCCTATTTTTGGACTACTTTGGCGTTTAGCTCAAATTGCACGATTTTGAGTTTGTTTTTGTTTCTAATTTTTTTGAATCTTAATTGAACTCTTTTGAATGTGTATGAAACTTTTCAAACACCTAGAAATAAATGAAATAGGACTTATCATATGTTAATTGGGTGATTGAACATTGGAATATAAGATTGAGCATAATGCATTCCAAAGAAAATTTATGTGTACATAAATGATTTGTATGCATATTCATTACTCATATGTGTATAGTATGATTATAAAAGTGTGATTTTGATACCCTTCTAATGGTGGTAAGCCATGAATTGCATGTATAAATGCAAATATAGATTTTATGTTTTGAAATGTATATCATATGATTTGTTAATATATGAATTGCGAAATTTACAAATGGTTAAAGGAAATGTTATACTGCCTGCTCTATTGCCTTGGTATGGATAGATAGGCATGCTTATAGGGATATAGTGCAGCTGCTACAGTTTGACACCACCGGTGTCCACAGTTCGATACCTTTGGGTATCCACAGTTCGATATCTTTGGGTATATGCAATTTGATGCCTTCGGGTATTCACAGTTTTGATATCTTTAGATATCCATAACTCATGTTATCCACACCAACAGAAATGTGCAAGCCTAATACATAAAATAAAGTAAATAGATATAAATAAGAAATGCAATATGATAATATAAATAATTAATATATCAATGAGCATTTGCATTTATACTGATAATTATATCATTAAGTGTTGAATATCAATGTTTGAGTTTTCAAGGTGAATTTATGGTATATAAACAACATATTGAAGTATGTTTGCATAATTTATTTGATTAAGTATGCCATCACTATTTATATTTGTGTGATGTTCATTAATGTATGTAATAACCTGTTTTTCATATTGAAGGTTAGAGCCTTAGATTATTGCACATGTCCATATCATTGAGAATTCATGAAATGCATTTCATTCACATGCATATCATTAGCATACACATATGAATTATGATTTAGTAATTATTGCAAAGATTGTATATGCACTCAATTGATATATTCCGAGGTATGAAAGGTTTTAAGTGATTATGATGTGATTGTGTGATTGTGTATTGATTATGTCTTGAATTTTGGTTTAATGAACTACAAGTAATAAATTGGAATTTATTGTTACAGTTGGGTGATTGACGAAGTGATATATACATCTAGCCTACGAAATTTTTTTAATGGAAAGACAAATTGATACATGAAAATTTAGGGTGACTAGGCATATAAAATAGTGACTCAAGGCATTAGTACTAGGGTGACAAATTGTGGTATAATTGGGTGACAAATGGATTAGGGAACTATGAGACAAATGGACCAAATATTAAGTGACATTTGGTGGTTGGAGTAGAAGACATGTAACATGCCTCTTTACTTGATAAGTGCTTGGACAAGTGTCTAAGCCCTTACCACACACCCACACCCACAATTTCCACACTTGAAAGACCATCTTTTTCTTGTTTTTTGGTTACATGCTCCCTTCTTCTTTCTTCTCACCGTCGACCTACACCCATAATCCTCATAACTTTGGATTTTTTGCTAAAATTTTGCACCTTGCCACTTCAAAATTATGCTACCTTCATCTTATTGTTGAAACCCCTTTGTGTTTCCAACTTGTTCTTAGAGTATGGTTGTAAGCTTGGAGGGCTAAGAAATCTTATTAGTTGAGGTAGAATTATAATTAAACAAGTGAGGTAGAATTATAATTAAACAAGTAAGTAAAATTCTGATCTTGTGGCATGTATAATAGAAATCTTATGGTGATTAAATTGAGATGGGATTCAGTAGGGCTGATGATGAGTGGTGCTAGAATTTGACAGATAAATTGGTTTTATTTTGATGTATGAAACTGTAGGTTAGAGGTTGTTCAACGGGTGATTTTAGGTTGGGATTTAAAGTATAATGAAGGTGAATTTAGGATAAAGAATTTTGTTAGCGTAGTGTTCTTGAAATGGGAAAGAACTAGGACTACATATATGATAGTTTTTGTTTTGATTTTTGATGCATGAAAGACTAGTTTATGAGCTACTAATTGAATGATTTTGAATTGGAATTGGAGATGAAGTTGATAAGGAAAATGAAGAACATTAAGGTATAATTAATGAGCTATTATGATGGTGTTAGAATCTAGAAAAAAACTGAAGGAATGGAGGGTGAACTTTCTATTCACCCCTCCCACGATCGTGGGAGTTGCATTATATCCTTTTCACGATCGTGGGCAATGCTTTGATAAGAGCAAATTTAAGTTTTATCTTTCCATGATCATGGAAAGGTACCCCATGATCGTGGGCAATGCTTTGAAGTGAAACAAAATTTTGTTTTGTGTTATTGTTGAACCAACTGAGGATAAGTTATTTTACTTTGGTGTATTTGGACTTGATTAGGGCTTGAATGAACCTAGATGGTTGCTTGATCATTTAGTTAAATGTTTGATAAGTCTAGGTTGTTAATTGACCTAATAATTTAATGGAGGATTTGGGATATTGATGATGGGGGGTGAGACTGGTGTCACTTGATGCACGCTCTTGAGATCAAGCCAATGATATTAAACAAAGGCGCTGCTTGGGAAGCAACTCAAGGGGAGTTAATTTCTATCTTTTACATTTTCACATTTGTTATTTTTTTAATTACTTCATTTCTTGCATTTGATTTTACATTGACGACACTGTAAGTTTTGAGTGTGGGGGTGGGGTATATTAGTTTTTATGCATGTTTTTTTAGCTTAATGTGACTTCTTAGGCAGTTTTCAAAATCAAATGAACAAAATTAAAAATTTTATTGTTTTTATTGCTTTTAAGATTATTTATTCATAATTAGAGTGTGAATTGATTATAAAAATACATAGAAATATTTTGCATGTACTTCTACTCTTATGATTTGATCAGTCTCACTATTTTGTTTGTTATATGTGACCTTCATGACATTTACATCCTTACTTTATGTTGATTTTCTATTCGAGATCACATTTTTATCACATGCATTTTTATGAAAATGATTAGGCATTCTTTGTTAATTACAAGCTACATTAGCCAAATAGCCTACCTAACTATGTGAATTTTCCTTTGCTAACCTCCTTTGAGCTTTATTATCCTTTTCTTTTGCACAAACCACATTAGATGCACCTAACCAAATGCCCTACCCAAGTTTTAAAGCTAGTGGAGCATTTGTTAATTCTTGATGAATGTGATTATACAAAAGCCTAAATGTGGGGGTATGAATATATGTGGGCTGGTTATGTTTTTTTTTTAAAATTCCATGTTATGAATCCTATGTTGATGTAGCTTCTATCACTTCTATTTTTGAAAAAAAATGAAAAAATTTAAAAGAAAAAAGAGAAAAAATTTGAGTTTGAATAAAAGTATGAAGGAGGAAATATAATTAATGTGAAAAGTTGTTAATTAATAGTTTATCCTACTTAAGTTGTATTGAATGGGTGTTTAAATATATTGCATATAAGGCGGATGTTGTTTTAGATGAAGTACTTTTTATGTTAAGCTAATATGGCTTATGATGTGAGAGCTAAAATAAGTTGTGAAACATAATTGTTGCATTCTTTGTGACTGACGGTATCCAGTTTTGAATTAATGTTAACTTGCGTGTTTGATAGCTCATTAAGTATTATTTTTGCTTCACTAGCTTGATGGCTTTTATGCTACATTACTCGAAATACATCCCACCTTATCCTTACTCACATTACAATCCTAAAAAAGTCCTTTGATTCATGATTATGCACGTGACTTTTAGTGGTGGAGAAATGAAATGATATGCAAACTTATGGATTGTTGTGATCATAAATGGTGTTTGAGTGTACCCATGGAAATATCTTGTTTAAACACTTTTTGTCCGAGTCTACTTCTAGATTACTCAGTTTCTAAGGGTGGTGACTACTGATTGATCATGAGTATATGCTTGAATGTTGAGTTTTTGCTATAGCGTTTCAAAGTCATTCATCTTTACTTATGGTTATCTATTCTTAAAAAATAGAGAAAATGAATAAAAGTTTTGGTTTATGATTTTGATTTTGATGATTTGCTTCAAGACCGTCAAAAGCTAAGTGTGAGGAAAGTTATATGTGTTTAAATGTTGATTTATTTGATATATTACACATAGTGATTAATGCCTTTGAAATGCTTAGGATATTCACTTTAGATCATATTTGAGCTTAGGTACATTTCTAAAGTGAAGGAGCTAAACTGACCCAAAAGCATGTTCATTGAAGCCTTCTTCTCAATTTCATATTCTATTGATTCATGGAGCATGAAGAAGAAGAGGATTGAAAGCAAGAGAAGATAATTAAATGCCAGAAAGATAAGACATATGTTGGAAACACAAAGAAGAATAATGCATTGTAACTCACAGCTATGCTGTATTTTAATTCCACCAATGTTTAAGGTATAAATAATACATGTGTGTGACATAAAGAGGGGTTGGAAAAATAAAGAAGTGTGACATGAAGATGGCTGGCAAGAGGACAAAGCTGAAATGGTGTCGAGTGTAGCATGAAAAAGCTAGGATAATAAAACAAAAATTAGACAGCTACACATTTGGAGGGCTCTCACTCACGACTGCATGGATTGCATGGACTGAAAGTGTATCACGTGAGTTACAGCTGTTATTCCATGTTTAAAGTATAAGAAGAACAAAGAGATATTGGGATGTTGGGCTGAGCAAAACAACGTGAGTGTGTGAGTGTTGCAAAAAGGTGGAAGAATAAAAACGTGGGAGAGCTGGAATGGGAGGCTGAAGTGAAAACACAACACCTATCCATCTTATCTAATTTTTAACCTAGCTGCCTCATGACTCTTCAAAGGAGCTACTGAATAGGTAAAAGAAGGAGGGAAGTGTCGGCTGTGGGGCTGAAGTGGAGAATAAAAGAATGGACAGCTGAAACAAAGAAAAACTGAGGGAGAGGGTAGCAGCTAGATCATCTTATCCTATTCGGTTAAGCCATCTCTCCACTGATTTGAAGCTAGTTTTTATCATAAAAAGAGAGTGGAAAGGCTGCTGCATTTTGGAGAATAAAATGAGGAGTGTGGGGGATGGAATGGTGAGAACCGAAGCTCCCATTTTTGTTGGAGAGTGAAAAAATTGTGAATGGAGGCTGCCTCTTTTTTTTTTTGAAAAGAAAAATGGATTAATAAGAAAAGAATAATACACGGTATAGTCCAAGGAGATCAAAGGAAATAACTAACATAATAAAGCAAGGAAATGAGAACATTACAATAACTGAACACCAAAGATTGAGAGAAGAGAGGTCCAGCGATAGGTGCTCCTTAGGAATCACAACCGAAGCTAGGCATAAGACCCGAGAAGAAATCCTAGACCCATAATGTTACGCGAATACTGGGGCAGCAATGGTGAGATAAATTCATAGTTAACAGAATCTCACGAATTTCTTCCATTAATATGGATATCAGAGCATCTTTAGTGGAAACTTGAGTCTTGAAGCGTCGAAGGTTCCTCTCCTGCCATAGCCTATAGATACATACTCCCAATACAATAAGGCGTAATGGTTGCTGTGTTGAAAGACCATCTGTTATCTCTGAGATAGTGGTACCTGGAGCTCTCCAATTGCATAAGGCAGTAATATGGTTCCAAATCGAGTTGTTAAAAACGAGGTGAGTTGTTGAAAGAAAGCATAAGGTGAGTGGGGCTGGCTGAGGTGAAAAGCGAGGAGAGCTGAAGCAAGACATGAGTGGCGGTTGAACAAGGAGACAGTATCTGAACCTCCACTGAAGCCATTCATCACCATTTTCTAATCGGTTTTCAAAGCGGTGAAGGAGGAGCAACAAAGACAACAACTATTCTTCATCAACTTCTCTTCGTTTTTCAAAATGGAGGCTACAAGGGCTGATGCTTGGAGTTTGATGGAGAAGATGGAAGGCTAAAATCCTGACTCTAGCTCAACGGGGATATTGACGCCAAGTCACGGTTAAGCTATTTTATCATGATTAATGTGGTTAATCTCTTTTCAGATTGTTATGTTGTTTGTGTGGATTGAATTGGGTTTTGTATGAATGATCTTAATACGTTATTTGGATTGTTCTATTATGAACCTATTGCTATAATGTTAAATGTAATCTGTAATTGTTACATTTGATATTTTTTAGTAGCATCTAATGATTGTTAATCATTAATAACAATATAACTTTGGTTAGATAACTCAAATATATGAGGTTATTACCTATATTGATCGTTTACTAATTCATAATACGGCTGCCAAATTGAATCTAAAGATTGTATGCTAGGTTATTCGGTAGTTAGGTTTAATTAACGATCGTTTCTTAATTAAAAACAACATAAAGGAAAACTTGGATTAGTAGAGTGTTTTATTAGTCTTAGGTCAATAGTCCGAAGAGAGTTGTAAAGATGTTAGGATGATGGAATATGTCTGATTATGTTTAGGCTAAGATTAACCTTAGAACTAGACCTTACTTATATTTGACACTTTTCTCATTTTCTATTGCTTGTTTTAATTTGTTTTCGATAATTTACTTTTACTTTAATTTCTAAATTGCTTAAAATCCAAAAAACCACCTTATATTTTCCTTGCATCAATTAATTTTGTTACGGAAATTAACGGAACGTTCTCTGTGGATTTGATCCCGAATCACCATAACTACAAATTTTAGTGTGTAGAGTCAGGTAAATTAGTAGTGCACTCAACAAGCACTGTCAACTAAGCTCTTTTAAATAAAATAGGTCATAGATAGCTTCAAAATATAATAGTTCTCATAAGAGATACCTTTGTAATACCAAGTTTAAAGATCAATTATAACACCATCATAATAGCAAAATTAGTAAGCACATAAATAATATTCTATTTAGGATCCTCATAATCAGGCCAATTCAAGGAACTTATTTTCTAATAATAACCTACACATTTATTAGTATCTTTATACTTCAATTTATGAGATTAATTACTTTTTTTAAAAAGAAATATATTATATGCTAGTCTTACTATTCCATCAATATCTTGTCTTGATAAAACTATACCTAGGAATAATCTAAGAATAGTACATAAATGCAAAATAAATCTCATAATTATGATCTCATCATAATTTCAATCACACAATAATTATTGCAAGGATTTTACCTTTAATATCAAAATATCAAATATAATTAACAAAAATATATAAAGATAAAGAATAAATTCATTAATTAAAATAATAACGTTGTACATTAAATTGCAACCAACCAATTGATTATAATGGCATAAAATAACAATATCCGCCACCACAAATATTACAACTCATCACCACATTGTAACTTACTAATTTTGGCTTTAACCTCATATTCCCTCACTAGTAATTATTCATAGCTATGTTCTCAATTAGCCCTAGCAATTCTTTAGTAATTTTAAAGCTAGAGGTCTCACTCAAAGATGAGTCAATCAACTATTTAGATGGATAACTCAATCCACTATGAAATGTTTACAGTATAATCCTAAATCAAGCCTATAATATAAACACTTTCTTTATAACTCATTCCATCTCTCTCTGGTATTATACAAATTCTCACTCTCTAATTGTTGAAAGGAGAAGATGTCAGTCCTAAGTTTGGTTGTTCTTACTAAAGGAAAATATATGGCTAAAAGTTTTCCACAAGACCATTCCAAGTTTTAATTGATCAATGGGGTAAGAATTTCAATCACTATTTAGCTTTGTCCCTTAATGTGAAAAGGAACAACGTCAACTAAATTGCATCCTAGGAACCTCCATTAATCTTGAAAGTATCACAAATATCCAAAAAGTTAGTGATGTGTGCATTTAGATCCTCATTTGGTAAGCCATCAAGCTACATAATTTTTCAAACCATATGAATCATGTTGGGCTTGATCTCAAGATTGTTGGCCTCCGTTCTTAGCAGTGCCGGCCCTGGGCACCATGAGAGGGGGCCCCTCTTCAACAGCCCCGTCTCATATAACGTTAAAGTCATAGTCATTAAATGACTTTAACGTTATTTTTGGAAATCTTTTACTTGTCCTACAGGGAGCAAAAAGTGGATGCCTTTCTCTGCGAAGATTGAAAGACTCGCTTACGGTCATTTATAGCCATTTTAATTTATGACCAAAACGTAAACTTTCTCGTTTGTGACATAAGATCAGAATCCATGCTTTTAACGTTAAAGTCCTTTAATGAATTTAACGTTAAATAACGTTAAAGTCATTTAATGTTGTAATTTTTTAATGTAAAAGTAACTTTGTGGTCCTTGAAGAATTCGAGTTTTTGCGGAATGGTCCGGTATTTTTCAGAAACCTGGATACCGGCCAGTACCTACCGAAAATGGCCAGTACCTACCAAAATTTGTTTACTAGTACCGGTATCGATTTCCGACCGGTACGAAACGGTAATCATAACGCTGTTAGTAATGCTAGATTATGTCCCTGTAAGTGTTGGTCTAGCATAATCTCCTATAGTATGTTGTCCTTCCTATCTTGCCATTATGTTTTGTAGTTGTAAGTTCAAATACATAAATTTTAAAATTCAACTAACAAACACAAGGTCAAGAAAGAAAGTTATAAAATAAATAAATAAATAATAGAAGAAATTTTAATTAGATTAATAACAAAAATAAAGTGTTCTTTATATCCTAGTCCTTAGTAATGACGTCAAAAACCTGATTGTATATTTTTTAAATGTACTAAAGATCAACTAGGCAAGTACACCTATCATTCTTATAGAATAGTCCAATGAATACAAGTCTTGATTCCACAAAGACTATAAGAACTAGCAGTAACCATATTTATGCTATCTAGTTCAACAAATTAATGTTGATTTAAGGGAAAAGATTACAGAAACTGAAATAACTAATGTAAGAAAAACAAAGCAATGAAAAGGAATGGAATAACTAAATGATAATTAAGATCAAGATGTAGAATCCCTCTAAAACAAATTTTCACCTAAATTTATTTTGATTCAGTTAATAACCTTAGTGTTTTGGACCAGTAGAAATTCCAAAGTAACAACCATTTTCTTTGTCAAGAAGCACAACCTCTATCCTTAAGTTGATTGATTAAAACATCTTTCTAATCAAAATCCATAAATTAACTTTCTATATAAATTCTTATGATAGATTCAAACCTAACCAGAAAGATATATGTGATCCTATCTCTAAGATTCTAAGTAACTCTTATTATTCATGACACAATCTATTCACAAATATGATTTCTCATTCCCCTTATATGAAATCTAAAATTGAAAAAAAAATGTTGGCAAGCTTCAATTCTCAATAGAATATTGGTGTTCTTTACTTATATGTTAACAGAATTTCCTTCTTTTCTCTTTTAGTTGCTCCATTCTTATGTCAAGATTCTCCAATTTGTCTCCTTAATGATGTGTTTCCGTCTTATTCTTAATTGAAAGAAGAGTATAATGTCAGTTTTACTTCACCATTGAAGGAACAGCGTAGTTAAGCTTGCCTTGATCCTTCGAAAAAGACAAGTTTTACGATCTTCTCTTCACACATTAAAGACAAGTGATAATGGATTGAAATTCTTGAGAGGAGGTTAGGGAGTAGACGTAGGTTAAAGAGAACCAAACCATTATCAATTGTTTGTACAATCTCTTACCCATACTATTTTCATTACTTGGTTATATCCTTTGCTGATGATACAAAACCATTTCGGATGGATCGCAAGATCTTTTGTATCTTAAACTTACAGCCTTTAATATTGATCATAACAAATGAAGATGTAATTGACTTTGGCCTCAATACCAGCATACAGACTTTGCAATTTCACGTTTCTGTTTATTCAATACAACTGCAGACACTTTAATAATCGGGAGCATTATAAACACACAGAATTCGGCAAGTTAGTTCTCCGCAATCCTGGCCTGTTCTTGAAGAGTCTCGTAAAGGGTCTCCACAAGATTGAGCAAGAAACCATCCGAACCATGTTTTGCCAACAATGAAACAGCTACAGGAAGATTATCATGCATCCCTAGTGGTATAGATACCTGTACAAAAATACAATAGTCAGGAAAAGCAACAGTTTAAATCATATGTCAATGAAGGTAAAAGTCTCCACAATAAAAGAGAGCAAGAGGACCTGGCAGAATCCTGATACCCCTGCAACGGACAACAAACTAGAAGCCTTGGCACGGAAAACTTCCAGTGTGCTCGGATCTGTTTGTAACTTTGGCGGATGCCCTGGGACAGTAGGGATAGCAAGAACACCAGAAGCCTGCAAAGAAATCGCTTCGACATTATTTAAGTTACGAATTAAGTGAATGAAGCCCGCAAAGAAATCGCTTCGGCATTATTTAAGTTACGAATTAAGAGAATGCATCAGAGATAACAACCGCGACTCCTAAGATTTTAGATATTAATGGATTTTGAATCTGTAACAGTCCAGAATATAGAGCTTATGTCAGAATCACACAGGTCCGTTGTAAGTTGAGGGCAAGTGAATGAATTCATGTCTTCAGCAAGAACAAGCTTTATCAGGGTGAAGATTATCTATTCTCTTAATGAAGTGTTTTATTCAGGGCGGGAGAGCATCTTTGCATCAACCAAAACTAAAAAAGTTCCAAGTTTGTTGGTTGTCATGGCAAAATAAGTTTTTTACTTACAAGAATGTTAAGTCTATATCAAAACATAATGCCATAAAACACACAAATAATTTGCGACCTACTACAATATCGTCTTGGGTATCATCTTCGCTAGATTTTTTTTTTTCAATTTAGAGCATTGAGAGAGAGAGAGAGAGAGAGAGAGAGATAAAATACCCCAAGAAGATCTGTTAGAGCATCACGTAACTCGGACTTAACAGTGTGACAAATATCATTGTCTTCCCCTGTTGTTGTAACAGCTTCCCACACTCGTTCAGATATTCCCGGACCCAAATCAGGTTTGACTCTAGTGACCCACTCCCCATGGTTAACTTTGAATTCGTGCCTATAGTTCAAATTGTTCAGAAGTCAGTAACTTTAAGCATCAGCCTTTCCATTTGACATCACAGCCGAGATCCTCAATATCAATCAACTTAAGAAATCTTCCCAACCTTTGAAGTGATCGCATGGCAGTTGAGAGGGCTGCCAAGGATGGAATATTGTGTTGTTGACCCTTCAATTCTTTGCTCATGAAATGATTCAAACTAGGAACCCTATCCTCGACATAGTCTCCAAGATTTATGTGCTTCACAATGTCATCTGTATCATAAAATACATCCCACTCAAGGAATGGTGCGGATAGAAATGACAAGCAAGTGATACTAAAATGCATTTGAGGGATGAAATAAAGAATTTAACACTCTGCCGGATATGGCGTTTCTTCTTAGCTAAGATTAAATTATATTGTTCGCAGGGAAGATTCAACAAATGACCACAATAAGGTTGATGCAATTATTCACTAATCAGTCTACTCTGAGGTAAAATTACGTGCCTTAAATAATTTGAAGTCAAACTGATGTTTCCAGCCTACTACAATTCTAACTTCAAAATTTTAACAGTGACAGAAGTAACCTACCTCCAATTAACTTCTTCACTGATTTGACAAGAACTTGACTACATCGATCGTCTGGAATGCTTGAAAGCTGGAAACAATCTTCTGCAATAATTATCTGACTTGGTTGGAGAGGACTCACATCAGGCACCGGAAGTAGAGTTTGACCAACTCGATTGAAAATCACAGGATCTCTAGCAAACCATCCTGCAAGAGAATTTGCCCAGGAAAATAAATAGTTGAGTAAAATGGAAACTGAAAGTCCCAACTCTTGTGCGACCACTGTTTATAAATTACTTAAGAACATAAAAATTTATCTGCAAAACGTTGTTCAAAATCTCAAACAAATGAAAAGTATTAGTTTGCTATATCATTTTCAGAGCATGGCACCAAGTTGATGTTATTTTCATGTTTTGTTCTCAATATCATAGAATCCTACTAGCTAACTATATAAATGCTTAATGAATTAAGATGGTAAAACATACAAGAATTTGCATTGCATTTCAGGGGTAAGATAACATTTAACAGTTGAATAACAAATTGGCTTAAAGGTCTCTTTATCTGCATCAACATTTCGTACCAATGCCATCAATCATTTATTTCCAGTTCCATACCTACAGTGTCAAAACTCTGTGCCATGGGAATTACTCCTACAGTTGAGATTGCACCATGTGAAGGTCGAAATCCGAGAATTCCGCAATATGATGCAGGAACTCTAACACTTCCTCCAGTATCAGTTCCTGTGGTATAGAGGACATTTTGCTTCTAATGTTCTATTATAGATCAACAATATTAAGAACATCTCAAACAGAATGTTTACCCAAGGAGAAATCTACTAGTGCTGCCCCTACTGCAACAGCAGACCCACTGGAAGATCCTCCGGGAACATATTCTGGAGCACATGGATTTCTAGGCGTGCCATAATGTTTATTTTCTCCATTGATGCTGCCACAATTATCAATAGTTGAGTTGTCAAGAAAATTGAATGAACAAGCATGTTGAATAAGCATTTTACCATGCATCGATGAAATAGTTGGTGACATGGCTCCCATTCGGTATGGAATCAGATTTTTCATAAGATTGAAATTCTTAAAGCACATAATTCTGACCATTAAAAATATTCAAACTGTTTCTTCCTCCTGTTGTCCATATACATGTCAAAAGAATTCAGCAAAATTGCTATACCCATCTAAATGTAGGTTACTATTAAAATAGCCCTTTGCACGTACATTGCAGCACATGGATCTCCAACTTTTAGAATTTCTGGGCGTGGAATTTTGTTTATTGTAGCTAACAATTTCAGAAATGAGCATAACTTGTAGTAATGGAGGTAATGACTCTTTAAAACTTTGATAAGCATAAACAAAGTAAGCTTTAAATGAAACAACCTCAAGGTTACATTGAGAAATTCAACTCCAGAAAATCTTCATATATATTCAGTACAGTCCTTGTTTCGCATCACTTTGAAAGCATTATGACTTAAAAATGTGAATAGGAAAAGATTTCAGAGGTTTTTGGGTTCTCACCTGTATGCCATTTCATCCATGATAGTCTTACCAATACATGTCGCACCTCCTCTCAAGACATCCAGAACAGATGGAGCAGTTGATGTAGCAGCTCGATGAGTCCTTGCCCAATCAGGATTACCAAATCCAGTAACATAACCGTCCACGTCAAATCTATTACATTAATCTCCCAAAATAACTTAACCAAACCAAAGGAGATGTAGAAGTCCTAGATTAAACATAAGCACACGAAAAACAACAAATTCCCACAATTTAAAAAAGAAAGAAAAAAAGATTGGAGCGTCATGAGTCAAAACGGTAAGAGAATTTTAAAGAGAAAAATAGAGATTTGAGAGAGAAAGTAGAAGAAGCTAAATTCTATTAATTCTCAAACAGTAGTTACAACTGTTGCTGGCCACTAAGGACACATCCCTCTTTTTACAGCTAATGTTACAGGTCTTACGGGAAAACCAACCCCAAAAGACCTGGACGAACATTGCTATACCGTTATCACCACCCACGTACTCACGAGCTGGCTATGCGCTAGACTTTTTCTAGCCCTGGGCGAATACTGCAATGCCGACATTATCACCCGTGAGCGTGGTATGAGGATTTGAAGAAGTGGTGTTATGTTAGGATCATTAGATGATAGGAAGAATAAGCAGAGAGCAGAGGAATAATTGGTAGAGGAATATTCGGGTGGTTAGTTAGTTAAATGGTACTGACAATCATTAGGTTGTAACCGAATCTGTTACCTAGGGTGGCTATAAAGGGGGAACAAGAAGAAGAGAGAAATGGGGAGGAAAATATTAAGTGAAGAAGAGTGACAGAAGGGAATTCCTTCTGAGGAGCAAATCTGCTCTGGTTGGGAAATACTACACTACTCTGTAGTGCTAAGTATTTTACATATACGTATATATAGAGATAATATAGAAGAATTCTGGTTTTATAAGTCTGGAGTCCTAACATGTTAACTCTGATACCAATTGTAACATCGCTATACCGGTATCACCACCCACGTACTCACGAGCTGGTTGTGCACTAGACCTTTTCTAGCTCTGGGCGAACACTGCAATGCTGGCATCACCACCCGTGGGCGTAGTACGAAGCTTGAAAGAGTGGTGTTAGCTCTAATACCAATAGCTGGCTATGTGCTAGACCTTTTGTAGCCCTGGGCGAACACTGCAATGCCAACATCACCACCCGTGGGCGTCGTACGAGGACTTGAAGGAGTGGCAACATCAGAGCTAACAACACTCCTTCAAGTCCTCATACCACGCCCACGGGTGGTGATGCCAGCATTTCAGTGTTCCCCCAGGGCTAGAAAAGGTCTAACGCACAGCCAGCTCGTGAGTACGTAAGTGGTGATACCGCTATAGCAATGTTCGCCTGAGCTAGAAAAGGTCTAGCGCATAGCCAACCCGCCGGTGCTTGAGTTGCGAAGCATAGTGGGATGTTACAGTTTAATTGTCCCAAATCGGTAATAAAAGAGACTGATGTGGGGTTTATAGGTTTATGGGTTCTCCCACCCTTCAAACTAGCTTTTGGGATTGGTTCTCCAAATAAGGCCTGTAATAGCTAAAAAAAGTCGACACACTAAAAACTCCCCATTTTCTTTAGCTAACATCTCGTCTAATTTTTCTTCTATCAATTGCCACAAGGTTGACTGTCGGGTAACACTGCTGAAGCTCATACAGAAATTTCATGCAGCATCTTCTTCGTCACTATCACTATCACTTCCCTATCCCTCAAAGATTGGTCAACAGCTAATAACCATGAATCAGCAATTAAATATTGAGTATGTAAATAAGGAGCATACCCACACACAGAGGCACTTGGAATGGAACACCATTCCGCTAATGGTAACCACTTATATCACTCACCACACAACGCAAGTAAGTCTCCAGTGTACGATTAACAACCTCCATTTGACCATCTCAATCAACAGTTGACATATAAAGCGACACTCTTTAAGGGAAAAAGAGTTTCTACTAAACTAAAAATGGGATCCTAATCCCTTATTATACGTTTAGGCATACCATACAATTTATATACATGAGCTAGGAATAGTTGAGGGGTCTTAAATATTGTATAAGGATGTGATACCAGCACAAAAAGTGCAACAACCAAAAACAATTGAATCACCCTTTGATTTCAGTAATTCATCACTAAAATCAATGCTAATCTCAGTCAAGAATTGTTTTGGAACAAATAAGGTTTTTGCAATCCCACGCTTGCTTCCCTTTCATACTTATTTCTCTAGCACACCTCCCAACTTCTGTGTTACAAGTCTTACGAGATAGGAAAATTCCAAAAGCTATCTTAAAGGGTGCGAGAGCCCATAAGCCTGTAAACCCCACATCAGCTCCTCTTATTACCAATGTGTGACAATTAGAACACAACATTCTACCATGCTTCGCAGTCCAAGCACCTGCAGGCTAGCTGTGCGCTAGACATTTTCTAGCCCCAGGCGAACACTGCAATGCTGACGTCACCACCCGTGGCCCCAAGACTCAAAGGACAGGTGTTGGCTTTGATACCAATTATTACAAGTCTTATGAGAGAGCTAAACCCCAAAAACTAGCTTGAAGGGTGAGAAAGCCCATAAGCCTATAAACCCCACATCAGCCCCACATTCTAATGTATTTCCTGACGTTTGTCTGCTTTTTCCTCCAAAAAAAATAGAATTGAAATATCTTGTAAATCACTAAGAACCTTGAGTGCTTGCCCATAGTACTGTTATGGAAGAAGGAAAAGACATTAGATCCCAAAGTGGGCACATTACAAATTACAAACCTAACCGTCCATAATAAGTCATGAGACCGTTCAATTTACCATCCTTCAATTGAGTCATTAGTGCTTGCATTCCCTGATCAGCTCCCCAAGTACTCCTAATTTCTGCTAATGAATCAATTTGAACGTTTGAAATCATCATAACGTAAAGCTCACCACACTATCCACACTTCACAATCCATCAGCTTCAGTATTTTCCACTCGTTTTGGAAATCATCATAACGAAAAGCTCACCACCATCCACGCTTGATGCATTAACTTCAGTATTTTCCACTTGTTTTTGTATTTGCTTGACAATGCATCAGCTTCAGTATTTTCCACTTGTTTTTCTATTTGCTTAACAATACATCAGCTTCAATATTTTCCACTTGTTTTTGAATTTGATTGCAAAGTCAAATCCTAACAACTTGGGTAACATAAGTTTGCTAAAAAGGAGTTGTGACATTTAGCTCCAAAAATACTTTTCAGGACTTCAGTGATCCGTTTACACAATAAAATGCCTTCCTATGAGGTGACGGGAACCCGTATAATAAGAGCTAACAATTCTTTCTCATAAATAGACAAGTTAAGTGTCCACTGGAAAGAGATCTTGACAAATACTATCGAATGGTTTGTTGCATCAAAATAGCCCCAAGTCCACTCCAAACACATCAGCTTCAATGATAAACTCCTGATCAAAATTAGGTGAAGCAAAGACTGGAGAAGAAGTTAGTGCTTCCTTTAACAATTCAGCAGCCGTGTTACAAAGAAAGGCATTCTTCTTGAGAAGAGAAGCCAAGGGGTTACTAAGTTTTCCATATCCCTTGACAAAACGTCAATAATATCCAGTTAACCCCAAGAAACCTCTTAGCTATTTCAAATTGATTTGATAGAAATTGGTCACTGCCTAATAGCAACAATAATTGGTCACTGCCTAATAGCAACAATCTTCTTTGGACTCGTAGAAACACCTGCGACAGTAATGTCCCAGATATTGCACCTACCGAGCTCCGAAAGAGCACTTGGTGAGCTTGACATATAAGAATGGCTCCCACAAAATCTACAATACTTTCTACAAAAGCTCCAAATGCAATTCATGCAATTTGTTGTAAACTAAAGTAACGTCAAAAACACGAAACTAAATTTCCTCAAGAATGGCTTGAAGATAGAATTCATCAAACTTTAAAATGTAAAAGGGGCATTAGTTAACCCAAAAAGTATCACCAAGAATTTATAGTGGCCCTTATTTGTTCTAAAAATTGTTTAATGTACATCAAAATCCCGAATCCAAATCTGATGATAACCAACTCTTAAATCTAATTTAGAGAAAATAGCTAGATCCATTCAATTCATCTAACAATTCTTCTATCAAGTGTATTGGAAACTTTACCTTCACAGTTTGTCTATAATACTTCTATTTGTTCTACACCAATTTGGTATCAAAGTTTTGGTTCACAAGAGTGACACATAGCAAAAGAGCATATAAATGAATATTCAACGACCAAGAATAAGATGAAATACTTTTGAGAATTATGGAAAGATTGGACATTAATGACCCTCAACCACAAGGGTCTCCAAGAACTAGTCAAAAAAACAACATCAGCCAACAAACTACATTGGATGTTAAGGGTAGAAAAAGTGAAATCCAACTGAAACTAATCAACAACAAGTGGAGTTAGGAATCAACACCTACCAAGAGATCCAAGACAAAGAAATCATCCAACAACACATGAAGAGCGCAGGCCACGATAGAGTTGAAACACACAACGAGCTCAATGATATTACTAAGACAATTCATGTTGAAGCCCTTAATTTTGCAAAATAGATGGATCCACAACTGTTCTTAGACTGGACAGCAACAATAAAAGATTTCTTTGACTGATAACATATGTCAGAAAATCAAAATGTTCAATTAGCAAATGTGAACCTAGTTAGACACGCTAAAATCTAGTGGAGATCAATAAAGGATAGACTTCGAAAAACACGTCAACCACCAATTGCTGATTGGGAAGAGATGTAGCTAAGTTATCAGAAAAATACTTACCATTTCACTATCAAGAAGATATCCAAGGTCAACTCACAACCTTTAAACAAGAGATTATGTCTGTAACTGAGTACACAGAAATATTTGATAAACTTTCTCTACAATGTGAAGATATGAAGTCTGAACGACAACTTTTATCTCACTACAACAATGGCTTAAGAGCAGACATTTGCAAGGAGCTGATAATGCAAAGGATTTCTAACCTTAAACATGCATATCATTTGGCTTTAAAAGCAAAACAATACTTAAGACAATAAGTAGCTAAAAAGTTTCGAAGCCAAGTCCAGGAGTTTGGCGAACTACAACAGTGCACAATTTTTGGCCAACACCTAACACATCAAAATTTGCACAACAGAACAAGTACAAAACTTTTAAGGAATTGAAACAAAAGGCAAAGTCATAGTTAAGACTAGGATGCAAGGAGAAAACAGTGACAAGAATTGCTAGAAGTGTCCTGAAATTCCACTGGTATGCCTTGCATTGACAATGTCATTCCCAATCCCTGTTATGAACATTAATGGTGATTCAATCCATTGCACTTGCCCACAGTTTGGTAAAAAAAAGACAAGTTGCTTGAATTCCCTTTAACAACTTTTCAACTTGCTTAGAAGAAGTTGTAGTTATGCCCCCTTCACATCCATTGTGTAATTCCATTTGCTTCCTTTTCCACTCAACCTCATTACGTCTTTTTTTTAGTAATTACACATCACATCATCTGATGAAGAGAGCCACTATATACCCAACACTATATCACTACCTCTTGACTACTAACCATACGAGTCCCTAACTTTACAGCTAGAGCTAAACGAAGTCGTCGCACTAAAACTCCCCATTTTCTTCCGCTAACAACATCCCAGTTTTTTTTTTTTTTTTCCTCCTATCACATGCTATCCACTGGTTAGCAAGACAGGCAAGAGAGAGAAACAGAGAGAGAACGAGACGCACAAAAATAGAATAGACGTATACATACGCCCCAGATGAACCTTGATGACACCCATTTGTAAAGATGGACGTAGAAGCTTACATATGTAGGAAAGCCAGCATCTTCGTCAAAAGGATCGAAAACAAATAACTGTAAACCGAAACAAAAAGAAAGAAAAGTATTGTGGGACTCACATGTCTTTAACTGCAAAGGTCAAGCCACGTAATGGAAGATCATGAGCTGAAGAACTTGGCCTTAGCAAAAAGCTTTCCATGAAAGCTCCATAATTTGAGTCCACTGCCATGGCTGGTATCTTCTTCTTAGGAGGTTCTAAACAGTAAAAAAAAAGGGGGGGAAAAAGAAGATGGAACTGGGGAAGCCTTGGTTGTTTTGGCAACTTCAATCAGCCACCAAGCTTCTCTTGGGTAGCACACCACTGCCCGCAAGAATGCGAAACACTTTCTTTTTTTTTTTTCCATTTTGCCGATGGATAAGAAGGTAAATGAAGTGACCAAAGTACCCTTTCATTGATTTTTTTTAAAAGAAAAATGGATTAATAAGAAAAGAATAATACACGGTATAATCCAAGGAGATCAAATGAGATAACTAACACAATAAAGTAAGAAAATGAGAATATTACAACAACCGAACACCAAAGATTGAGAGAAGAGAGTTCCAGCGATAATTGCTCCTTAGGAATCACAACCGAAGCTAGGCAAAAGACTCAAGAAGAAATCCTAGACCCTTAATGTTGTGACTGGGGCAGCAATGGTGAGATAAATTCATAGTCAATAGAATCTCACGAATTTCTTCCATTAATATGGATATCAGAGCATCTTTAGTGGAAGTTTGAGTCTTGAAGCGTCGAAGGTTCCTCTCCCACTATAGCCTATAAATACATACTCCTAATACAATAAGGCGTAATGGTTGTTGTGCTGAAAGATCATCAGTTATCTCTGAGATAGTGGTACCTGGAGCTCTCCAATTGCATAAGGCAGTAATATGGTTCCAAATCGAGTTGTTAAAATCACATGCAAAGAAGAGATGATCACATGATTCAAGATGCGAGGAGCACATCGGGCAATTTCGGTCGGTTTGAATATATGGAAGGCGATCAGTTGTTGGGTTTCTCACTTGAAACTTTTTGTGCCCGGCAACCCTTAAGAGCCGACGAGTCACGTCGTGGCTGGTTTGACCATTTAAAAAATATTAATCATCATCGTCATCTTCCCAAGTCTCACATAAAAACAAGTTAACCCAACAAGGTATGCTTTACAATTATAAATATTTCATAATTTTTGAATTATGCTAATAATGTTATAATGATATTATAGATAATTCAAACTAAAATTAAGCATAACTAAAAATCATGCACATAATCATAAAAATTTTTACAATGAAGTAAGTTTTTTAATTACAAAATTTAAGAGTAGTTTTTATTAATGAAATAAGTTTTCTGGTTACAAAATAAAAAACTATCATGGTGACAAAATTTTTAAGAATGTTCTATGTTCTTTTATTAAAGTTTAGAACTTAAATTTTGTAAAATTAATTATCTAATTATTATCTTATAAATTCGTTTTTTAAATCATGTCATCATAAGTTATTTTATGCTTAATAGTTGTCTTTAGTGATGTCAATCGGGTTGAGTCGCTCCAACTCAAGGGTTGGGTAGCCCGTGACAAGGCCCAACCCAACCTTATATATTTTTTAAAATTTAAAAAATGTCAGGTCAGGTTAAAATTGACATTTCTAGTTGTCTTATTACGACCATATGATGCTATACTAGGCCTCAATTTATTCATCCTAAAATTTTTTTTATCTAAACTTTTTTTACAGGAAGAAGAACAAAATTGGCCTTAGTGTTTTTTACTAATATTTATCCTGTTATCTAAATCTAACAACAAAATGGTAATTGATTCATTTAAATCATGAAAAAAAAAGTCAATTCATGAGTGTGTTTATACAACAAATATCATAGTAATATTATGAAAATTATGTTATTATAAAAAGAATCATATTGCTAACATAATACAAATAAAAAGTATATAAAAAGTCAAAACAAATTATCAATGATAGCTAGAGTGTTGAGAGTTGGACACTGAAGTCGAGCAAACAAGCAAAGACAACCTTATAGGATTTTCTTTGTTAACTTACATAAGAACACACAAGTAAATAATTATATCTTCAATTGTAAAATATCAAAGCAATCACATGAAAAAAAAATTCAGAAGCAATGATTAAAGATAAAAATCATGTAATATAGGAATGGGGATAGTTAATCATGAATAGTTTGCACCACTTTATGTACATGTAGAAATATTGTTATGTAAATTATAACTAATTATATAACAATTACATTAAATGAATATTCAACTTGTCATAATTAACAATTAAAATATTAAATATACCTTCATCACAAATACTTTTTTGAAGAAATTTTCAGTTGAAAGATTAGTCTCCATACTAGTATATGTGTTAATACGACAAGATAATATATGATAATATAATATATAAATGTGAAGAAAACTGATATATCATAAAGGAAATAATTTACTCTCAATATCTTCAATATTTAACTAACTTCAGGCACACATAAGATCTTTCATAGTATTAGGATGAAGTCGAGCAAGATAAGGAATAATTATTCGACCACCAGTATTAAAAGTAGACTTCGAAGCAACAGTAGATGTTGAAATTGCTAAGAGATCCTGTGTAATTATTGCTTGCATGATCAGATAAGTAATTCCATATGCCTTCCACCATAGCAATACATTGAACCCTATATTTTCAACTTCAGTCACAACATCTGCCTCTAAATTATTATCTAACTCCATCTTATTGTAGTTGTACGAAGTTTTATCCTTTTTTTTTAATTTTTGCAAATGTTGGTTTTACACTGGTCTTAGATGAGGATGAACCTGAACCTGAACATGAACTTAAAGTTGGAGTTGAACTACTGAGATCTTAATTTTTGTTTGATATTAGTTGACAATCAGTAAACAAATCATATCAAAATTGTTTAATGACATTAACATGCTCTTGAGCTCAGTCATCATACAACATTTCATAATAAAAATAAACCTCCTCCATCTTGTATATCTGGTTCAGCACAAAAAATAATTGTCATAGTTTGTCCAACCATATACTAGATAGAATTGAGCTTCTCCATCATCTACTTTAGCATGGCCAGAATTACCTTATGAGAGTCAAATATCCAATCAAATATAATTTCTTGATCTCACATATACTACTAAAACAACTGTGCCAAATTGGATGTTTTGTTCCTAAGAACAACTCAATAGCATTATAAATATTTTTTAAATTCGCACAAAGTGTTTTAGCCAACTCTCATTACTCTTCTATTAATAAGTATATCGAGAATCTATTTGTCTTAGCCTACTAAACATTTCAACATATTTGGTTATTGTCTCCAACATCTTAAATGTTGAATTCCATCTAGTAGGACAATCTAAAACCAACTTCTTCGTGCAACAAATGTGTAGTTATCATATTGTTTCTTAAAAATTTTCTACTTTTTTAAGTGTTACAATATAATACACTTTATTATTTTGTATTGACTCTACCACACTCTAATAAATCACATCTATCTCATCCTTCATAACAAATTGACATATGCACACAACAACACATGAAATAACCTCCCACTAGCAAACAAGCTCCCAACCAATTACCTATTCTTCAACTCCCCGATCATCGCATTATTCCTTCTATAGTTATTAAGAGTTATAATGGATAACTTGGTATTAATATTTTAATCTATTAAACAATCTAGTAACACAGTTGTCAACCTTTCACTTATATATGATGTCGACATATATATAAACCTACCATTTCAAAATATAAACAAATATCAAGTATAACATAATCAACAAGTAAATGATAACAATATTTAAAGAATATAATTTACCTTAGTAGTTGATGGCATAAAGTCAATTCATTATCAATATAGTGTGACGTCACTACCTAACCCTTCTTTTAGTTACTAGTTGTTATATTAATACTTTGCAGTGTCTTTAATATTTCTTTCTTTTAATCCTCGTGTATCTTTAAAATATCTTTCTTTAAGGTATTCTGTGTTAATATCTTGAATATAGGTTAGAGTAATGCCACAACCACTTAAACTTTTTGCTATCGACAGTGGAAAAATGGTTGTTCATCATCAATAATCATATTAGTTAGTAAAAATTTTGATTTATTATTGTCGTAAGTTGTGTAAGTCATTTAACTTTCTCCTCTCATTAGGTCAGGGGTAAAAAAATGTTCAAACTCCTAATACAATATTCTTTTTATTACAGGAATACATATGTCTCTTTAAATCTTGTTACAATATTTAAACTTGGGTTTTCTAAAATGTCCCTTGATTTAGTCTGATTGAATTGATCCTAAATATTAACCTAATTAATTTCTTCACTTGGTATCATATTAGAACTCTTCACTTGTATACTATCCGGTACTAGATAAGAACTCGCCTTAAAGGAATATGTTCATCCATTTAAAACAATCATGATATAAGAGTATATAAGTTATTCATGGATTTTACATGGATACATATACTTTAATGAACATTTAACATAAAAGTATATAAGATAATAAAAGCATAATTAATCATAATCATATATAGTGTGTTCAAATCACAATTTCACAACAATACTTGATAACTTTTGTTACCATGAGACAAAGAAAACAAACATCAAACAGCTAACTTGAACAATATATTCATACTATATTAATCATCTATTAATATCCAAATCAAAAGGAAATGTTTTTAAATTTAATTTTTTAATTTGTAGATAATAGGATTCTCTAGTAGCTATTGCAAATAAAGGTTTAATTCCAATGTTATCTAACCAAGTTTTATTTATGAATAACAATTTCATAAATAATGTTCACTACATTAGATTTTTGATAACGTTAAGATGCAAGAGACATTTTTTATGCTAAGGTAGCAACTTAATTTATTAACAGAGAAGAACTCTTGTAAAGTTGTAATTGATGGCAAATTGCAAAGCAAAGTAGGTAATGTAAATTGGTCATTAGAAGCAAGTTGTGATGATGCTATAACTCTAAAAAAGGGTTATATAAGTTTGAATGGAATATTCTTCCCAGAGGACTCTATAGAGTGCAACATTGACATTTCTTTTAAATATCAAGTTCACTCTTATGTCTATATTTCTCTTCTCTTCCTAGCATATTCTTTAATCCATAATGAAATATTATTGTCTTATATGCTAGAATGTGCATAGAAAGATGATTGGTCTTGTAACACCCCAAATTAGGGGTTAGCATATTAAGCAAATTTAGTCCGATTTATGTTCTGTCTCTTTGATATTTTGG
>JANTNU010000007.1:8977557-8995175 GCA_024752395.1 Erythroxylum havanense | reverse complement strand
GGGCCTGTAAATATTCTTTGAATTTCTGTTCTGAGATTTACAATATGTAATATATGTGTGTGGGTTTGAGTTACTACCTAAAATAAATATCAGTATGATGTTTGGTTTTGTCTGTTCTGTTTTGGGTTCTGTTTTGGGTGGCATCCATGTATCCTCCCAGGGGGTATTTGGGTGTTACAGGTCTTTTCTCTTTAGGTTAGTTTAGAGCTAATGTTCATATTATGTTTGGTTACTGTGATAGAGGACTTGAAGAAAGAGAAGGTGATATTGATTGAAGAAAAGGTTAAACTTGAAATTCAAAGTCAAATTTGGCAAAAGAAGGAAGCTTAATTTGTAAAAGAACTAACCATAGTTGGGATATATATCTTGGCTGAAGAAGTAACTAAACCACCTTTTCATAATGATAAGTCGACTAATGATCTGGGTTCTGCAATAGAGGCTCCTAATAGAGCTACGTGTTTCTAGTTGTCTATTCTGAGTGATTCTAAAATAAATAGCTATGATGGCACTAAAAGAACCCAAGGTTACCTTTTGGTGGAGGAGTTGTAAAAGGAATTTAACTTAACATACCAATTAGAAGTTAAATCGAAGCTACAATTTTAAGAGAGATAAAACAAAAACTTAATTATAAGGATGACTAAATGAAGCTGAGCAGTATAAAGAAGCTTTAGAAAACAAGCTTGCAAATACGTAGGTGTTTGTGGCAGAGACCAAAAAGATTCGCAATGTAGAAGAAATGTAATCTGATGCATCTAATACTTCTCAAGCTATTCTTAGAAATGTATCTCTAATGCCTAACATTCATTAAGCAATATCTTAAAGATATAACTACATATGAAGAATTAAAAGCAAGCTACAAAACCATCAGAAGTCAACCAAAACTTTTGCCTTTAGATTACAACTAACTAGCCTACTTTTTCATAAGATGTTGGACCAGACAATAAGATGTCATAGTTCAAGCAAAAAAATAAATATAAATTATAAAATTAACATCTAAAAACTATAAGTTGAAATAAAGCTTTTACCTTTGAACTCTATTACTAAAGCAATGCAATGGAAGTTGGAACTGCAATTCAAACTATAGAGGCAACTATGACTAGAACTAGGAATTGCAAACAGAATGGAGACTAGAGGAGGTGACTAGTGAGGAGTGGAGTAGTCGAGCAATGACACTGGAAACTACAAGAAGGCAAGTAGGTCTAATGAATGGAGGAGGTGTTAGGAAACCAACCATGATTGAATCACAGGTGCAACAAAATATTTTTCAGAAAAAAATTAGCTCAAGGCTCAGTCAACATTAGCTTGGCAAGGTTGCCATCTTTAAATTCATTAAGTCTAAATTTTAAAATTTTTATAGTTTCCAATTGAATCATAATAATTGAATAACTTGAAAAATAAAAACCATAAAATATGAAATTATACTTAATTCGATATTCCTGGTGAAATTCTTTTGAAACTTTTTTTGTATGTCAACCACAAGCTATTCACACATCTAACCTTTAGCAGTATCCATGGAACAGTACAATGCCACTCAACTTTTAGAGAGAAAATTGGCAGGAGTGCTAGCTCCCTTACATTTATTCTTATAAATAGAAAAAGCATTAGGGATTGATTTTTTAAATTAAATATTTCGATTATAATTAAAGTTAAGCTCTAATTGTAATTACTTTAATTTTAGTAAAATCAAATATCTCATATTTTATCACTAAAATTTCTTAAACTTTACAATTAATTCCAACTTAACTGAAATTAATTTTTTATTTTAAAATGCTCTTCATGTGTGACCTATTAGGTTCCTAATTTTTTGGCAATGATTCTAAATTATAATTATAATTAATAATCAAAATTAGATAAACTAAAAATCTTTTAATTCTCTAGTTAAACAATTTATAATATATCAAGATTGATGTTTAGTAACATGCCATGACCACCTAAATATTAGGAATGTCAAAGTGGTTTGACTTAACATGTTTATGCATGGTTATAATGTATAATTTAATTGTTTTATCATCCAATGTTCCAATTGGACAGAGAATAGATATAGTGTCTACTCTTTTGAATCCAATCATGCATGGTCTTGCTAATTAGTAAATGATTTATGATTCATATTTGAAAATATATTTTCAAATGTCATTTCCCTCTAACTAGAGAATTCCTTAAACCATTACTAATCAAGAATAGTAGAACATTACTTTAGAGTGATGAATCCTTTATCAACTTACTCAACTATCTGCTTATAGTTCATACTCTAAGGCCACAACATATACCCTAGAAGTATATAACATGTATAGGGTGTATTAAGAAGTGAAAATAATAAATTAAGTGCATCTAAGCATAGTAAGGGACATAATGGTAATTAATTTAAAAGACAGGGGTAAATTGGTTATTTCATCATTTAGGAATGAACATGAATAATTATATGCAAGTTATGGACTAAAATGAAATCAATTGATGAATTTATATGCCAATGTGGGTATTAGAGGAATAAGTTCAATTTTGCCAAAAATCAACATATGGACCAATGGGATTGAAACATGTGTGTAAGACTAGAAACTTCTTAAAGTAGGGTGTAGAAGAGTGGGGAGAGGGATGTGTATGGAGTGTTTTAACTCTAGAATTTTCTCTTCTCACCTCCTTTCCATTCCATCTCCTTAATCACATCATTTTGCATAAGGAATGAAACTAATCCTAGGTGAAAATCAAGTTAAAAGTTTATTGTTTTTCTTTTCATCTCATCTCTCTTGCTTTGCTCATGAAGATCTATAATTATAAAATTTGGATATGGGATTGAGATATGTACTTGTGGTATCCTAGTTGGTGAATCAAACAAAGCCAAACGGGAAGAGAAGGAGGAGTACTAAAAGAAGAGCTAATTGGCAAATTTTAAGGTTTAGGACTACACTTACTCTAATTTCTCTTTGTTTGTATATTTGAATGGATACAAAGATTAATTTGGATGTGAAATGGTTATTGGGATGATGCATTGGTGCTATTTTGGTGTTGTCTTGCATTTAATTGGTTAAATATGGCAAGAGAGTATCGTGTAGTGGATTCTATCTAGGGTTTGTTGAACCAGTCACATTGATTAGGTCATAACTCAGCCTATAGATCTCTAAATTGGGTGATTTCAGTTACTTACGATTGAACATAATGCATGCTAAAGAAAATTTAAATATATATAGATGATTTATATGCATATTTATTGCTTATATGCATATAGTATGATTATATAAGTGTGATTTTGATACCCTTTGGTAAGTTATGATTTGTGTGTATGAACTCAAACACAAATTTTATGATTTCAATTGGATATCATATGACATGTCAATATATTAATCGTGAAAGTGGTAAATGATTAAAGGAAAATGTTACAGTGACTACTTCATTGTCTTGGTGATGGATAAATAGGCAAGCCTATAAGGTTACAGTGCAATTGCTACAGTTGACACCACAGGTCTCTTCGTTTCGAAACTATAATGTCTCCATAGTTCGATACCTTCGAGTATCCATAGCTCGATGCCTTCAGGTATCCACAGTTTGATATTTTCAGATATCCATAGCTCCCGTTATGCACACCCATAGAAAATGTGTAGATTCAACATAAAAAGAAAATTTAACAGTCATAAATAAGAGATACGACATGATAGCATAGATAATTTGTACTAATAAGCTTTGAATGTCAATATTTTTCTTATAAATTTGCATTTTGCTATATGGAAAATATATTGAAACATATTTGTATTATGTAATTTGTTTAATTATACCATCATTATTTACATGAGTTTATGATATTCATGAATGTGTGTGTGTGCTTGGTGGATGATTGTTGTGAGTGGTCATCCAAACTAAGTATTTCCCCATTAAACTTTCAAGCTTAACATGGGTATTAATATATGTAGGTCCAAGTAATAGGAGTAAGGCACAGGGATCATCTGCAGAGACCAAGGCCAGCTGTTAGGAGTAAAAATACCTTTGGATTGTACATGTAGACTATCATATAAATGTAATGATATAATACTACTTTTAAATAATAATGTTAAGGGATACGAAATTTTGTAATATGTATATATACAAAATTGAATAGATAAATGAGTGATGACAATCCTTATAAATGAATACAATTATATACCATGAATATATGTACAAGAATTTAGGTGTCATATGTGTAGGTGATTATAGGTTCCGTAAAGGAGGTGTTACATTTTGTGGTATCAGAGCTCGGTTTAGGCAGTTCTAAACAATAAGAGTTTAATAATGTGTGATATGGTTTGGTATTATGTTGGCTTAATGTAGATATCCCTATATTCTTATTGATAGAAAAGATGAAAAGAACTCATGAAGCTGTTGATGAGGGGTTAGCTGATAGTGTTAACCAAATTGCGAGTGTGTGATAGAATGTTATCAATTTATCGACTAGCCTATAATATACATGTGACAAGTCCATTAGGCGATAACATATATTTGAATAGAATATATAGAGATTGCCCTATTATGATCCATGGGAAGCAGTTTGCTGCTGATCTGATATAGTTACCCTTTCATGAATTTGACTTGATCTTGTACATAGATTATTTGTCCAAACACCAAGATATAGTTGATTATGGGTTGAAAATGGTTGTGCTCAAAGATTATGATGGTTCATAAATAGTAGTGCATGGTATTCTATCTAGTTCTTTGACTAATGAAATATTAGTCATGCAAGCAAGAAGAATTCTTAGAAAAGGTTGCGAGGAGTATTCAACTTTAATACTTGATTTAAAAAGGGAGAAGGCAAACTTATAAGACATATCGATAGTAAATGAGTTTCCTTACATGTTTCCAGAAAAGTTACAGAGTTTGCCACCTGAGAGGGAGGTAAAATTATGAATTGAAATTGTACTTGGTGCTACTCCTATTTCTAGGGCACCTTATAAAATAACTCTTATAAAGTTAAAAGAGTTAAAGACTCAATTACAGGAACATTTGGACAAAGGTTTCATCAAGCCCAATGTATCATCACGGGGAGCATCAGTCTTTTTTGTCAAAAAGAAGGATGGTACCCTACTAATATGCATAGATTATAGACAGCTGAATAATGTGACTATAAAGAATAAATACCTATTGCCCATAATAGAAGATTTGTTTGATCAATTGAAAGGTGTAGGAGTGTTCTCCAAGATTGATTTATGATTGGGTTAAAGGATTCTCAATAATTGCTTCTCCAATCACAAAGTTCCTTCGAAAAGATAAAGAAGATGCTCACTGAAGCTTCAGTGTTAACACAACCAACTCCAAGAAAAGAGTATGCCATGTACAATGATGTTTCTAGGAATGGTCTAGGTTATGTACTAAAGTAAGATGGGAAAGTAGTGGCCTATGCCTCAAGAAAATTAAAGCCACATGAACAGAACTACCTACATATGATTTAAAATCGGTAGCAGTGGTGTTTGCCTTGAAAATCTAGCAACACTACTTATATGGGGAAAGATGTAGAATATACATGAACCACAAAAGTCTCAAGTACCTGCTCATACAGAAGGAGCTCAATTTGATGCAACGTTGTTGGCTAGAATTATTTAAAGAATATGATTGCATAGTTGACTACCACCTAGAGAAAGCTAATATGGTAGTAGATGCTTTGAGTAGGAAGTTTATGTCAACTTTGTCATTACAACATAGTAGATGGAGATTTATACCAGGCAGAGTTATGATAGCCTAGCTAAAAACACATCCTAACTTGAGATAGATGATAGTACATGCACAAAAAGATGATGCCAAGTTGTAACAAATTGTACAAATAGTACAAGAAGGGAAATAAACTGATTTTATAGTGAAAGATGACGGAAGTCTGCACTTTAAAAGTAGAATATATGTGCCGACAGTAAAGGACTTGAAGAAGAAGTTATTATGTGAAGCCTATAATAATATGTTCACCATGTATCCTGGGGGTAACAAGATGTACTAGGACTTGAAACAACATTATTGGTGTCCAGGAATGAAGCATAATGTAGTAGAGAAAGAAGCATAATGTAGTAGACTATGTGTCTAAGTGTTTGAGTTGTAAACAGGTGAAAGTTGAACATCAAGTCTCATCTGGCTTATTGAATCCCAATCCAATTCCAGAGTGGAAATAGGATAATATCACCATAGACTTTGTAACAAGTCTACCCCTCATACAGAGAAATCATGAAGCGGTATAGGTTATAGTGGATAGACTCACCAAATTAGCTCACTTTATGCCGATCGGACCTATTATTATATGGATTAGTTAGTTGAGTTGTATGTGAATGAGATGTTTCGGTTACATGGAGTGCCATTGTCAATTGTTTCTAACTAAAATCCACGATTTAAAATAAGATTTTAGCAAAGTCGACAAGTAACTTTGGGTACTCGACTGAGCTTCAACATAAGCTTTCTCCCACAAACGAATGGGCAATCTAAGATAGTTATACAGGTGCTGGAAGACATGCTTAGAGCATATGTTATGGAATTTCTAGGTAGTTAGGATAGGTACATTCCTTTGATGGAATTTGCCTACAACAATAGTTATTAGTCCAAATAGGCATGGCACCATATGAAGCATTATATGTCAGAAAATGTAGAACCCTAATTTAGTGGAAAATTTTGGTTGAGAAAATGATGATTAGGTTTGACATAGTCAAAGACATAGAAGAGAAAGTGAGGGTTATTCAACAAAGATTGAAGGTCGCAAGTGATAGATAGAAATCATATGTTGACTTTAAGAGGAAAGATATTAAATAAAGGTGTTAAGTTTCAATAAAAAGAGAAAACTTAGTCCGAGATTTATAGATTCGCATGAAATCCTTGAGAGGATTAGACTAGTGGCATATAGGTTATCTATTCCTATAGAACTATCCAAGTTGCACAATGTATTCCATGTCTCAATGCTACGGAGGTACCGATCGGATGATTCACATGTTACTAGTACAAGAAATAAAGTCCAACCAAACTTCTCATATGATGAAGAGCCAAAGGAAATCCTGGCTAGTGAAGTGAGATGGTTAAGGAATAAACAAATTCCTTTTGTAAAGGTGTTTTGGCAACATCATAGCATTGAAGAGGCAACTTAGGAACCCGAATCAATGATGAGAACTTAGTACCCACAGCTATTCAATACGTGTACAAATTTCGAGGACAAAATTTCTTTTAAGGGGGAGAGAAATGTAAGGCCCCAACATATACCTAAAAGTATTATAGCATGTCTAGGGGTGTATTAAGAAGTGATCATAACAAATTAAGTGCATCTAAATATAGTAAGGGACATAATGATAATTAATTTAAAAGACAAGGGTAAATTGGTTATTTCTTCATTTAGGCATGGACATGAATAATTATATGTGAGTTCTAGGTTAGAATGAAATCAATTGATGAACTTATATGTCATTGTGGGAATTAAAGGAAGAAGAAGGACCAAATGTGCAATTTTGCCAAAAATCAACATATGGACCAATGAGATTGAAACATGAGTTTAAAACTAGATGTAAAAGTGCAGACTACCCGATCACAGATATTGTTCACTTTGGGTGTCCCTAGGGCCAAACTCCTCACGGTTTTTCTCTTCTCATCCTTGGAAAAACGCATTTATGGGGGAAAGATATCTATACCCTTATAAGGCGTACTTTATTCTCCTCTCTAACCGATGTGGGATCTCACACTCTCCACCTCCTTTAGGGCCCAGCCTAGCTGAACAATGGTTCAGGTACTGTCTCTGATACCATTTGTAACAGCCCAGATCAATCACATATAGATATTGTCCGCTTTAGGTTGCCCCCAAGGCTAAACCCCTCATGGTTTTGCTCTTCCCACCCTTAGGAAATCTCGTCTTGGGGGAGAGGTATCCATACCCTTATAAGGCATACTTCGTTCTCTTCTCCAACCGATGTGGAATCATACCCTTATAAAGTGTGAGATCCTACATCGGTTGGAAAGGAGAATGTTATAAGGGTAAGGATACTTCTCCCCCATAGACGCATTTTCTCAAGGGTGGGAAGAGCAAAACCGAGGATTTGACCCTAGGGGCAACCCAAAGTGAACAATATCTGTGAGCGGATGGTCTGGGCTATTGCACTAGAAACTTCCTAAAGTAGGGAGTAGAAGAGTGGGGAGAGGGTCGTGTATGGAGTTTTTTAACTCCAAAACTTTCTCTTCTCATCTCCTTTCTATTTCATCTCCTAAATCACGTCATTTTGCATAAGGAATCAAGCTAATCTTAGGTGAAAATCAAGGTAAAATTTTGTGCCTTTTCTTCTCATCTTCATCTTTCTTACTTTGCTCATGAAGAGCTATAATTATAAGGTTGGATATGAGATTGGGATATGTATTTTTGGTGTCTTGGTTGGTGAATCAAGCAAAGCCAAAGGGGTAGAGAAGGAAGAGTACTAAAAGAAGAGCTAATTGGCAAATTTTAAGGATTGAGACTACAATTAGTCTAATTTCTTTTTGTTTATATGTTTGAATGGATTCAAAGATTCATTTGGATGTGAAATGGTTTATGGGAAGATGCTTTGGTGTTATTTTGGTGTTATCTTGCATAAAATTGGTTGAATGTGACAAGAGAGTATCATGTAGTGGAATTCTATCTAGGGTTTGTTGAACGAGTCACATTGATTGGGTCATAACTCAACCTATAGACCTTTAAATTGGGTGTTTTTAGTTGCATATGAAAATTAAGACATAAAAATAGAAATCTCTAAAAGCGAAATTCTGGCTTTATGACATCAGAAATCGAGATTGAAAATGGTGACCTAATGATGCCCCTATTTTGGAGTAGCTTATGATGCTTAGTCTTATCTCATAACTTAGAAGTCAAAATGGCTTAATCTTTAATGATATGGAAACTAGAGACCTAGGAAAATAAATATTTAGGAGATCTCAAAGCCTAAATTGATTTTTTTCAAAAAAAAAGTGGAGATTGTCTTGTGATTTGCTTCTAGACTAATTAGTTTGTCTATTTTTAGACCTGACATATTGTGATGCGATTCACTTATCACTTGTAAACATTCGACTCAGCTTATTCTTCATCCAAAAAACATTAAAGTGATAATAAATTAGTCGCAAACTTGGTTATAATAGAATGAACCAAATTTCTACCATTGGTGAAATCTTTCCTCATCAAATTTAGGACCTATGCACGATTATGGATAAACTTAGTCACTTTCTTTGTTTTCTATACAGCCCCATTAGTGATAGCAAACACAAGGAGTCTAATAAAAAGAATTATATATGCTTTGCAATCTTTTCCCAGCTACTTTGTAAGTAAAATCATTGTCTGTAATAAACTGAAAAATGTTTCTAGACTAACTTCATCAAATATTTAAAATAGAGTATTCACATTTCTAACAAGGTCAGATGCATCAATAGGTTTCAAAAACATTGTCCCCTTAGTAGAATAAACTAAAAAAATGTTAATGGCTTAATATCTTCTATTTGTCTAACCATCACATATGATTAAACATTCATAAGTTATCCAATTCATTCTTCTTTCATTCAATTAACTATTTATTTCATAAACAATGTTACTTAAAAGTTTACCTATATAGTCATCAATTGAAGGAGCTTTATATCCTCAATTGTAAGAGGCAATAACATCCACCATAGATTGGTAATAATAAGATTGCGCAACGTTGAATTACACATCCAAATCACACCACCATCTAACCATTTCCATATTCACATTATAAGCTACTTCTTTAGATTGTAAGGCACTATAGATAGAAGGCTAAGCTTCAAGAGTTGTTAGTAGTGAAAAAGACACTTGTCTCCTTCTTTTCTTCACATCATATGCAACATTCCCTTCTAGTTAGATATGAATACCACCACCTTCAACTCCCCATTATCATCTTGACCACCGGAAAAGAACTTCCATAACTGATTTCATAGTTAAGCCTTTGTCTTCTATTTTTTTCATATTGATACTCTTTGAGTAAAGTCTTCATTTTCCATTTTACATCATTTCTTACTTTTTTTATAAGGCTCTATATCACCTTTGATCCCAATTAAATGCTTCTTCAATCTGGTGATTTTCCCACATTTTAAATACTTGTTATGGCATATAAATGGTCTGGCTCTTTATTCCAGAACCAATCTATTATAAGCTTAAGCTGGATCATCAAATCATCATAAAACGATTTAATTATCAATAGTACTTGAACTTCCCCCATTTATTTAAAGAAATAAATGAAGACATATGTCAAAATTAAATTAATAAATTCATATTCAAAAATACAATGTTTGTATATAATATCATTTCATAACTATGAAAAATTAATATTTAATTATAAGCATATTTAGATTTTAAATAGACTCTAACTTACATCTTTCTTTATGATAACTAATGATTAAAAAACCAACCGGTTTGACTGACAATCCTAAAAACCTTGAACCTTGAACCTTTCAACTTTCCAGTTCGATTTACTTTAATAGTTTTTGTTGACGTTTTGTGTCATAACAACTACTCAAATAACTAGACCTACAACTATAGCATTGGTGAGTCTAGGTCAATCTCATATAAAGTGTATGTAAAGCTTTTGAAATGAAATCAATCAGTGTTTAGGTTTGGTTTGGTTTTCAAATAAGAAATTAAAATGAAACTAAACTAATCAAAACAAATTAAAGAAAACATTCTAAAAATGATTAAAGTGATGAATTCGTTAGGGGACTAATCATTGGTTCAATCTTGTCCTACACACAATTAAACATATCTTATTAAATTTTTTTTCTCATACCTCTCCTATAAACTATTAATCGTAGGTTAATAATAAGCTTTGTTAACCCTGATTTTCCCTTAGGTCATGTATAATTAAGAAAAACTTGTTAATTAAGCCTAGTTATTGAACAACCAATAACAAGCTCCCTAGATTTAATTAGACAACCGTGTTACGAGTTAGGTAAATAGATTAATCAAGGTAACAATCACATAAGCTCGGGTCATTTAACTTAAGTTACATTATCCGTAATGATTCGAAACTATTAGTAGCTACAAATGAATCTCACATAACAATTATGGATTATATTGAAGATTTTAACAATGGGTTCTTACATAAAAAACAATTAAATATAGCATTCAGTCATTCTTACACAACACCCAAACATTAAACATAGGATAACATAATCAATCCCTAAGAGAAAGAACAACAAACAATGAGAGAAATGCTTAATTGTTTTCTTTAGTGTCGATATCACCTGCGAATTGGGTTGAGAAAGCCTAGTCATCTCCAAAGGATGTAAGCTTTACCCCTTTGTTGCCTCCCAAAACCTTGGAATGATTCCTCAAACCTTTCATATGTCTTTGTCATCAAAATGACGTTTTTATACTAAAAATTAGGGTTCGGGCGAGTTAGTAAAAACTCACAGGCGTGAGTGGTTGTCTCACAACTATGATTGGCTTCCATGGGAGGCTCACAGTTGTGAGCCATGGTTGCATGGGCGTGACATTGCAACATGTGTCACTCATCTCACGCTTAAGTCACATTTTTTCATGGCTATGACAAATTCATGGCTAGCTGTGAGTCTCCAATCCCATCATACTTGATGTTTACAACATTTTCTTGTCTCCTCTTATTTTAATCCTTTTCTTTATTACTCTGTGGAGATTAATGAGTGTGAGTCTCAAGAAGACGACTCAAATATTATGTTTTCGACTCACTTTAGCTCTTTCGCTTCCAAATTGTACCTAAAATTAAATATGAACTAAAGTGAGTGTCTTAACCATTTTAAATCATTAATCACTAACTATCAAGGATTAAATGTATCAAAAACAAGCACATATTACTTATTGTTAAAAATTGATCAGTTTGTTAATTAACTGATTAATTTTTTGTAAATTAATAAGTGTTTATAAACTCAAATAAATCAATTAATTTTTATTTAACAATATTTTTTCAATTAAACTTTAAATTATTCGATAGATAAAAATAGCCTCTTTCAATCATATTTAAATTTTTTTAATTTTAATCAATATTTAATCATTTTTTGACGATCTAATATTGATTGAACATTTTAATCCTTAAACCTCTTTCCTTATCGATTTAACTTCCGATTTAGATTTTAAAACAATGATGATAGGACATATTGCAAAAATGACTTTTCTTTATGATAACACAAATCGCAAATTTGATGTAAACACTTACAATTTCACATTATGTTGAGTAATGAGTATTCTCTCATAATTTCAAATACTATTTTCTATTATGTATTTGACTTTCCAATATTCGATGAGATACATGATGAATGTGTATTTGCTACCTATGAGATATGATTAATATTTGTAATATTATTTTCTAATGACAACAATTAGCAACATAACAATCCAAACATTTAATTTTCTTAACTTAATTACATATATTAAATGGGTTGATTTTACGTTAAATCATATGTTAAATATCTTTTGTATACAAACAATAATTTCTAAATTGTATGTTTCATATAAATCAATTAACAATTTAACAATTTAATGAATTAATTTTGATCTTATTTTTTGATTATTAAAATAATAAATAATATTACATGTTCTTGAACCATACACTATTCACAATGCCTAAATGTTTTTTTCATACACAATATTATTTTGATCTCATTTGTTCATGTATTCACATGTTATTGAACCATAAACTATTCACACAACTAAACTTCCAAGCCCAATATATATTTTATAAACCATTCACAATGTAATTGCATTGTGAATATTTTTAATAACATATGTTTTAGTATTAGTGTTTTTTCTTAATTTGGTCCGTAACTTTTAGAAATTTTAATTTGTTCTTAAAATATTTTTAATAAGGGAATCTCTGGATTTAAATGAGATCGTAGGTTTGAACCGTCTTTATATATGCAGTTGTTTAAAATTTGAGACTAGATTTTTATTTCTTGCAAGAGACTTAATCGGCTCGAGTGAGAATTAGTCTAGAAATGAATGACTTAAAAATACTTTCTTATAATTGAGACCTACCTAAAATATCTCGTGGGTAAAAAAAAGGATTTAGGTATTTTACTATTAAATTAATTAATTATTAAAGTCGATTATTAATTTTACTTAATATTTACTTAGAAATTATATCAGTAACAATAACTCTCTTGATAGCTTAACAATAAACTATTTTTGTAAAAATTTTAAAATTTAAATATTTTATTGTGGCTTTTAAAATTTAAGATTATAATTATAAAATTGGTAAATTTCGACAATTTTTTATAATTAACCCTCAATTATTTTGATTATTATGTTTAATTTTCCCTTACGTCTCATACTATCCCTCACGGCACAACTCACTCAAGTATATTCCCCCACTCTCCTCTCCTTCGTGGCCGGGAGTGACTAGGCTTCACCGGTGTTGGCTAGCGCACTTTCTCATCACTACTCCGTTCTTGTTACAAGAACCCTAATCAAATCTATTGAGTTTTCGTACATTGGCTTTAGATTGTAGCACTTGGCCACTTCATTTTCGACATCTCTTACCAACGACTGTCTGATCGTCAATCATTGGGAGGGAATTGCAGGCGCAGGGAAAGAACAGAGAGAGGAAGGTAAATAATTTCACCTTGTTACGGCTTTAATTCTTGTTAGTTGTTATGGTTCTCCATTGGGAATTTAAAAAAGTTGAAATCACCCATTTATTGGAAGAAGAATAAGAAGAAGAATGTAGATATTCAAATGCGGACAAAATAAATAGGATCGATAATCATATACAAGTTTTGTTGTTATTAAGTGCCAATAGACACATCCATATTTAATTATGGAACTTGTCGGAATTTATCGAGAAGACGACATGTGGGTAGAAGAAGGTTGAAAGTGAAATAACTTTAATTGGCTTTTTAGGATTGGTTTTCATTGAATTTGATGTGTTGGTGATGATTAGTGGGTTTTCTTCAATGGTGGTGTTTGCTTAGAAAAGCTGAATTTCTGTTAATTCAAGGAAATGGTTGCAAAAGGTTTGATCTTTATCATGTAATCTCACTCAAACTGTTCACTCTTTTGACTACTGTAATTTGTGTATGTAGTTCATTTGTTATTGAAACAATTATAGGGAAAAAAAGATTTAGTGACAAGAAGTTGGTGGATGATCGGATAATATTAATTGGTGGCTGGAAACTTATGTTTGTACAATTTATACTTGCTAATTGATGGATGCAGAGGTGAGGGTAGCACAATGATAAAGCTGAGCAGTAAATGCTTTTCCCCCCCCCCCCTCTTTTTCAAGTTCCTAATATCTTGGAACGATGCTGGTTAACTATATTATAGTGCTAATGGTTCCGTTTATATGATTTTGTGTTGTTTCCTATATCTTGAGAATTTTTATGTAATCACTTGCAGTTTGTGAAAGATTTTCTCTTGAAGATTCTTAGTCATTGCATTATAAATTGCATGCACAGTGTTCCTGCAGCATCTGGCATGGGAAGCAACTAATCATACAACTCTTCTGCCAACCCATGAGGACTCCGCCAGCACTATGAAGTCTAGTCTGGGGATGATATTATTTCCTTCTTGCTCAGATAAAGAGCAATGGTCAAGGATAATTACTGGTAGCAACACAGCATTTGCATTGACTGGAAGCGCTGCACTGGGGCAGTTAGGGCCCACAATTGGACTCATGGACATTGGAGAAACTGATGATGCTTACCTGTTTCGTGTGGCTCTTCCTGGGGTCAAAAGAGATGCACGTAGGTTTTTGCTTTGAGTGAGGAGTGAAATACTAATTGCAAACAGAGTACCCTTTTATATGAGACATATATTGCCTTGAAGCATAATTGAAAGACTCATTGGTTGAAATGCTTGAGCCTGTCAGTATATCATAATTGATCAAGTATACAATATCCACCACTTTGATGATTGGTTGTCACTTGCCTGGTGGTGCATATTGAGCTAGTCTGTTTAAAACATCTGTTGTCCCTTTAGCTTATATTACTTTTGTTTATTCCAACATCTGTCATTACCCTTGTTAATTAGAAGTCTATTAATGGAATATCAGTGAACATGGCCGAACATGGCCACATATATTGATGCATGTTTTGGCTATAAGATCGGGCTTTTCAGTAGCTCTAATTATGTTTACCAACATGATCTTACCCACTTTCATTTTCAGTCACTATATCATAAGACTAACGGTAACTTTTGTAGCTCCGTTAACAATATTTGCCCTATTCTCTTTTATACTTTTTGTCTTAACATTATCTTTACTATCGTATTCTTGCAGAAGAGTTCACTTGCAATGTTGAAAGCGATGGTAAGGTACTTATAAGGGGAGTCACAACGACAGGAGAGAAAACCGTCTGCAGATTCTCGCAGGTGTTTGAAATGCAAACAGAGAATCTTTGCCCGCCAGGGCACTTCTCCATTACATTTCACCTACCTGGACCAGTTGATCCTCAACATTTATCTGGTAATTTTGGCATGGATGGAGTTCTGGAGGGTATTGTGATGAAGGAGAACCAAACTGCCTAATAGCTATGCTTTACTTTTCGTAATCTTTTCACTGGTCATGAACTAGCCAATCTGTACGAGAACTGAATATGAAAGTGATAGAACTGGTAATGCAAGTAGCTATAAGAGACAAAGTGCTTCTTAAACATCATCTTTTGCATTTATACCCTTAACCGTATAGTTGTTCTCAGTGAAGCTGTGACACTTTCTGGTCTTTCACGTCAGTATTAGGTTGTAATGGATTGGCACAACCACCCAAAACTTAGATAGTTGATGGATTCTACCAACATTGATAGTTCCTGGAATTTACAACTATAGACAATACTTCCAAACAAACCGCTTTGCCTAAACAAGGATCCGAGCTTTAGATTTCTATTTATACATTTGTTGCCCAATGAAAACAAGAAAGCCAACACCATAAGCTAAAGAGTTCCCGCAGATTTGTTTCAAGTGTGTGGTGTTGAAAGTTCGTAGCTTCAGAACCACCATATCGCCCGCGTTAAATTCCACATCCCGTCTCTTTTTATATTCTGTCCGTTTCATTCGATTAACACCTCCTCCAATTGTTCTTGAGTGTTTTTTCAGAAAATGAATAAAATTTGTTAAGCTTATACAAGTACAAAGGTACAAGAACTATCCATGCAAATAGCCGTACAACTGATTAAGCGAGTCTATGTTAAAACAACAACCGTTAGTGACAATATTACATCATTCAGATTTTAAATCCTCCACAAATTTTTCATTCTTTGGCTGATCTTGGATTGAACTTCGTGTGCCAATAAGATTTCCCTAATCCAATTGATGATAGCTTCTCCAACTATTGCAACTTCCCTCGTTTGACCTCTGTAAAGCTTGTTATTTCTTTCCCTCCATATAGAATAGATGGAACAAGACCATGTAGTTTTTAGAACGATCCCATCCCGCTTCAAGTGCTTCCACATTCTGCTGGACCAAGTAATCATATTTCTCCAAATAATCTGTGCATAATCGATATGCATTATGTTTTGTGTTCTCTTCCAGATGGTATGAGAATAATTGCATTGAAAAAACAGATATGAGATTGTCTCTAATTCTGCTTTACAATATAGACATTTAGGATCATTAGTTCCTGGACTTCCTCTCCACCTATCCTTCATTTTGACTCGGCTCCTGACAGCCAACTAGTTCATAACTGCAGCTTTAGGAGAAATAGTTTTGTTCCAAATCAATTCATATCAGGGGACTTTATGTTGATCTTGTTGGGCGTATCAGGTGTATTTTGTGAAAAGGAAAAATAAAATGAATAAAATAAACACAAGATTTTTAACGTGGCTCACCCTTAACTTTAGGTTACGTCTACGAATAAAACTCAGAATATTTCTTTCATTATTATAAATAATAGGTATACAAAGATAAATCAAAATAGTGGTTTATAAGGTGTTTCCCAACCTAAAAATACTAACCTCACTATTTTGTCACTCATCAACCTTTTAGGAATATATTTCCTAACTTCAGAGCAAAACAAAGCTCTGGTTTTTCTCTGAATTTTTCTCTCTGTATTTCTGTATTTTGTTTCTGAAGCAGGGAGTGCCTTATATAGGCACTTCGTCGTCTGAAGGCAGCTGTCTTTCTCTTTTTTTCTTTAATTTCTTTCAACTATTGCGGCACCGAAATCGGTGCCGCAATTGTTGAGCCATTATTGTTGAATCATGAGTCCCTCCATGTGAGAGGGACTCATATGCAACAAATCTCCCCCTCCCAATTATATGAGGGACTCCATCAAGCCTGCTATTAATCGACAATACTCGAACTTGCCTTTTGGTAGAATCTTGATTAACATGTCTGATCCATTTTCATCTGTATGGATCTTTTCTAACTGTAATTGTTTTGTCTCCATCACATCTTTGATCTAGTGATATCTCACATCAATGTATTTTGATCGTGAGTGAAACGAGGCATTCTTACTAAGGTGAATAGCGCTCTGACTGTCACAAAACAGTTGATACTGTTCTTGCTTGATACCAAATTCATTAAAGAACTTCTTCATCCATAGCAACTCTTTACAGGCTTCCGTTACTGCAATAAACTCTGCTTCAGTTGTAGAAAGTGCAACACACTTCTGTAACTTTAATTGCCATGCCACAGCTCCTCCTGCAAAAGTAATCAAATAACCTGATGTAGACTTTCTCGAGTCAACATCTCCAGCCATATCTGCATCTGTGTAACT
>JANTNU010000007.1:8780565-8795914 GCA_024752395.1 Erythroxylum havanense | reverse complement strand
ACTTCTTCCACTCCTCCATACTTGCAAGAAGAAATGTTAATGAAATATCAATGATTCTAGACAGTTGTGGTGGAGAATATGCAGATTAGAAAATATTACAAAAGATAGCTAGAAACCACTTCATAAAGATGATAGGTTCAAAAGATTCCACTGCTTCAAGCTCCAATGCATTAAAGTTGTTTGACTGTGATATGTGCTTAAATGTTGATTCATTTGATATACTTTGCTTAGTGATTAATATCTTAGAAATACTTAGGATACTCACTTCAGCTCATATTTGATTTTAGGTATATTTCGGAAGTAAAGGAGTTAAAGTGACCCAAGCATGTTCATTGAAGTCATCTTCCTCAATTTCCACACTCTATTGATTCGTGGAGGAAGAAGAAAACAAGAAATTATGAAGAAAGATGAAGATATAATGTTGAAAACTTCAATTTTCACACTCTATTGTTAAAGAAATAAAGGTGTTCTTATAAATTCAAAAGTGATGCAAGAGATATAAGTCATGAATTAGGTATGATTGAATGAGAATTGGGAAGTTGTGTGAGTATAGAATGTTAAAAAGTGATGGATAAATGTTTGATTGAATGAATTTAAAGTAATCGAGATATCTTAAGGCATTGATCTAATCACCAATAAGTTATATACAAACTATAATGAATAAATGAGCAAGAATTGTGAATAAGGATACATACCCGAGGAAAATCAATTAAGCATACATTGAACATGACATATATACATGTGTATGATTGAGTATTAATTTGATTAAACAAGTCAGTAATGTATACATATGTGTGTATTGCATGATATAGAAGTACAAATTGACCAACCACATCTAGACATTGTCAGATCGTTGAGGTAATAGCTATCTAGATCTTATTGTAAGTTAACCTAGATGTTCTTTCACCATAATCTAGTTGCTTTGTTTAAAATTCAATTATTGAATTACTACTCATATTGTTGGGACCCGACCGAAAAACGAAGAAAGAAGGAAACGAAAGTGAATGGAAACGGAAATTTCACATCGAAATTTCGAATCGGAAACAAAGCAATTCTTATTTTCACTAAAAAATCGGGGTCCAACACGTATGATTGTGATAATTCCAAACCACCAATTGTCCGAGGATATTGATATTTGGGAATGTATTAGAAGTGTTTTGTAAATGTATGTAAATATGGAAATATGTATTCTCAATTAAATGTTGAATGCTAGACTTAGATCTGAAGAATGTAATATATGATTAGAATATGTCGAATGTGAAATAATGAATGCATCATATGTGAATTATTACATCTCACTACGTTGAAATGCGTGAACAAATAAAGGAGTTATAACTAGAGTGACCGAAGTGAAAAAGAGCTTAAAGCTCATAAATGTACACAACAAGCTGCAGGCTCAGTTATCAATGAGCCCGATATCCATAATGAGTATGGGACAGTATATAAAATGAGTCTGGTATCCATAAAGGATACAGGACAATCAAATAAGCACTCGGTCACAACAAAAGAAAAATAGATCTGAGTCTCATGTGCATTTGTATCTATGTCTTTATATGTGTTTATGAGATTGATTGCAAATAAATGTTGAATTGTGTTGATATAATGATGTGTAATGCTTGTGTAAATGTTGATGATATAAATAATTGAGATAAATGATTTGATTGTTCTAAAATGACTATATGAAGTTTTTGTATTCATAATATGCTTGTTGAAATATGATGAGTAATGTGATAATTATGGGATGTAATGTTGGATGAGGTGTTATACTAATTGAACTATACTTAGTACATAGGATGTTTATATTCTTTTTAAGTGAGCGCATCGATGATGGTTTACTCACTGAGTTCGCAAAACTCATCAAAATTGCAATTGTTGATTTTCAGGTACTAAGGAGACCTAACTTATAAGGCAATCTAGTATCAGTCTAGTATTGTCAATTTTGGAACAAGAAATGACTCAAAGGTCGATCAGTTGACACTAAAGAGTCTATATAGGATATTCTGGTGTAACATTCCACCTCATATAAAACGTTTTGTAAAGAGTAACAAACTCTTAGGTATTGTTAGTAATGTATATATGTGGATTATATACTGCAATGCAACAATGTATGCTCGTTTTTATGAACAAAATGGAATGTTTGATCTTCTTAAATACTTGTGTTATGTATGATGCCTTAATAAGTGAATGTGATTGCTCTAACATGTCATTCCTATAGGGTAGATAATCTATGGATGTTCGGGTATATGTACTATAGTAGTGGTGTGTTACATACAACATTTAATTTGATGTGTGGGTTATTGTCCAGCATTGCTTGTGTATTTACTATATTATAATTAATTTGTGCCATGGAACTAGTCATTTATACTTGTTTTGTATTTGGGTATGTTTAGGAGGTTATTTATATAGTATAATGCGATTAGAAAACCTATTGAAATTAATTTCCTAAAGCTGGGTTTTTCTTTAGAAATATGCAACTTCAAGATGAAAGTGTTATTCTTAGACTATTTATGCAATCAGATTTGAGAGCTAAAGGTTTGTGATTATTTTCATGATTTCTTAGCATGATTTGACATATTTTAAGTTTAATATGCCTGAAAATTCAAGTGAAAGATGACGAGATTGAATGAAGTTGAAAGAAGCAATTTTAAATGTATGAGAATTTAAATTTGTGTTGTTTTGTCTTTGTTTTTGAGCTATAAATTCTATTCTAATTTTCTGAAGTTTTAACATGATTTTAACTTGTTTTAGGTGCCAAAAACGTGATAAATGACAGCTCATGTGTTGGGTTATTAAAGGGATTTAAGTATAATATAATCTTTAAAGTTTAATGAGGCAAATCTAGTGAATTACATTATATTTAAGTGTGCAAATTCCATTTCTGATTTATTAGGCTTCATGATCATAATTTTCTAATTAAAGGAGCTTAAATTTGGCAAATAACATGGGTACAAGTTGTGCATGAGTTTGAGCTAAATTAGACATCAAATTATAGATGTTTCACCTTGTTTTTGTGGGCTGAATTTCACTTTGTTTGGAATTATAATTACATACATTTACTTGATTAATACTCTCAATTGCATTCGAAATGAAAATTTAATAAATAGCACTCTTTTTGTGGGGATCGGCTCTTATTTCACCCTATACTAAGTTGTTAACTAATTAATGATAGAAATAAGATATTAATTTGTATATGCTTGACGATACATATCAATATCTTAATATCACTTGTGTAATTTCTTCTAATTTAACAATGTTTTCCTTAGGTTTATACTTCTAAGTCTATTGATAACTAAAGTTCATTTTATTGAATTCCCTATATTTATATAAAAGTTATTAATTTCAGTCATTTAAGTTATTACACAAATTATTAGAAAATTTGAGTTCCTTTAGTTCATTAATTGATATTAAAGGATTGTGGTTGCATAACTAAGATATTTGGGTACGGATCATGGAGCACTTAAAATTGCCATTTAGAAAAGATGGACAAAGTATTTCTAAGCCATCAATTTGTTATAATAATGATCATATGTAATGAAAAACACACATGAAGTTTTTTCTCGCAAGTGTAAGTAAGAATGGCAAACAATCCCGGCTCAGCCCAATCCTTGTCAGCTGGGGCTTAAGCCTGAGCTCAAGTCTAACCCAACTCGACCTGAATAATTTTTTTAATTACAAATGCAAATGGACATAACTTTGCTTATAAGGTTTAAGTACTGGGCCGAGTTGGGCTTATGCAGTTCGAGCCTAGTTGACAAAAAACTGGAGGTTTGGTTGGAGACACGGTCAACTTGAAATGTCAGACAATTGACCCATACTAGAGGCTACAGCTCATCAAGTCGTTCTTGAATATCAGCCAGCCTATCTCTTACGACCAGCTGAAATCACCGTACAGATAGAGACTGTTCCTTAAGATATCACGGAAAGACGTGTTATCTTAAGGAAGAAGGAAGTTGGGATCTAGCTCCTGTCAATATTGTGAACGAAGTGTTGCCAGTTAAGGTAATTTGGAGGCTTTTGCAATAGTCAATCGCTGTGGGTCACTCTAAAATCCTGAAAGACAATTTCTTTTGGCAAATCAAGTCAAGTGGAAGCTCTTTCTTGGCATGGAAGCAAAGGATGAGGATCGGTACGTAATGGGAAAAAGGGTTCGTTTATATTGACAATAAACGTCAGCTGAGACCTCTGAAAAGGTCCAAACAGTTAAGACCTTGCACAGCTGTCTCCATATGCAAGCCAAAGTTCAGCTGGTCGTCAGCAACAACTAGTTGGTTCATCTGCAATCTTCCTGAAGCTGGCTTTTGATCATTGGCTTGTAATTACAAAAAACTAAACACTATCAGAGATAAACTCCCTTCCCTCTACTTCACGTTTCCTGTGTTCACTAGCTCTATAAAGCCACAACCACCTTCTCTTGCCAGTGTAGCTACTCTAATGTGCAAAGTCAACCGACCTCCCTCCATTTAGCACTCTACAATGCATGCCATGGTCCTCTTTCTCTATCTCAAGCAACCTCCATAACCAAGAAATACTAAAAATTTCTGGCGAGATTCGTTCCAGCACTCGGTGAAATAATAAAAAAAATTATTTTTGATTTCTTGAAGTCAAAATCATTTAAATTTTTTAACGTGATTAACATATAAAATGTAATAAAACATGAATCATGATTCATACCTTATTCTAAAGTTTGATCTCTTTTTTGTCATTTTTTTCAAATTATTTCTGAAATTGATTCATCACAATTAACATAGTTGTACGATATCCATAGACGTGTTAAGAGAATTTTACAACTGCTACAAACATGGTAAGCAAGGAGTACTACTTCCCTTAGAGCCTAAGTTTATTTATAATAAATTTTAGATATTTTAATAATTTAGTTCAAATAAAATTATAATTTCAATTAAGTTTTGATTAGAATTACAATTAATTCTCATTAAATACTAATTATACTCAAATAAGATCAAATATCTCATATTGATCCTTATTTATTAAGTATTACATATTTAATCATAAAGTTTCTCAAACTTTACAATTAAGTTCAACTTCATCGAAATACTTTTTCTCTCTTCAACTCATTTTATGTGTGTGAGATACATTATAATCCTAAATCATATTTAGGATTAGATAAATTAAATTATTTTAATTTATATTTAAATTTCTAATTAAATAATTAATTTTCATATATCAAAAATGATATCTAATAACGAATCAAGACTACCTAAATATTTAAGAATATCAAATTCATTTTGACTAAGCTTTTAATACATGATTTTTCCATATAATTCAATGCTTTCATTATATAATATTCTCATTAGACATAGAGTATGAAATTAATGCTTACTTAATTTGAATCTCATCATATTACTTCTCCGTCATTAGTAATTGATTCAAAATTAATAACATTGAAAACTATTATCAAAATGTCATTCCACCTTGACCAAAGATTCCGAATCAATACTAATAGAGAAGTGAAACATTCTCTCCAATCACTTTAGAATGATGAATCACATATTGATCACTCAACTACCTTTATATAATTCATGTTACATCCAATGACTATCGACTTAGCTACCTTTGACTATAACGGGTTAAAAGTAGTAAGAAAACATAGTTATCCCTACTGGAGATACTTTGGAGATTTCAAGTTAAAATATCACTTATACAATTATCTCAATAAAAATTTTCATAGAAAGACAAGTATTGTTCCAAATGAAATTCTCATATGGAGTCAGTTTATAGAACTTATTCTCTAGCAAGCACCTATATGTTTTTATAAGTATTTATATACTTTAAACTATGAGATTGACTACTTCCTTTGTAAGGAAGAAGCATAATATGTGCTAGACTAGCTACTTCATTTATAAGGAATAAACATAATATGTGCTATCCTTTTTACACTCCTATTATTATTCAGTCTTAATAAAACAATGAAGAGGAATAATTTAGAGATAATATATAAATGCAATATGAATTTCATACTTATGATCTAATCATAATTTCATTTGCAATATATATTTATCCCATAGTCTTTACCATATACATCTAAATATATATATAATAAAGAATGTCTTTAAATAATTATGTCACTAAACTATAACTAATCGATTGGTTGTAAGGCATAAACCAAATCACACTTGTACTAAGCTAATCATTTAAGTATCTTATACGTTATAACCATATGACGATTATGCAACTACTGAGACAGTGGTTGAGTGAAGAATTTACAAGAATTTCTCTGTAGTCATTACTTGCTTAAATCTTATAACTTTCATCTTAATTATCTTTATAATTAAGAGAAATTGCCTAATATTTAGATCTTTGAGGAGACCTTAGCTCTTTTTGTGTGTCAAATGGATCTAATATTCTACAGTACATTATCGTTTAAACAATGCAAGGAACTATAGCAAGTTCACTGAAGAACTTATTAATCAAAATAATCATTTTTACTAAATGAAAAATGTATTATGACTTAATTAGCAACCATTGTTATATTATAACCTTTCCAATCTCAAAATAATATTATTAAAGTAAAATGTACCTTAATTAGAAGTTATTTCTAAAGTTGGTATCCTTATAACCTTAAACTCAAATATCAGCTTATACATAGAATGATGGATATCTTTAATACTTCACAAGTATCAGATATCTCAAACACTAATCACCTTTAGTACATTGTAAATTTACTTAGACCATAATAGGCATATCTATCTATATATATCTAACTCTCAAAATTAAGTTGTTACTTTTTCATATCCAATATGAGTTGATATTAAATAGTTGTAATTTCAACAATTGAAAATATGAATTATTGTTCTCTCTATAAGCAATATGTTTCTACATACTTTCACTATAGAGGACAACTATACCCCCACTAACCTTATAAACATGATAAATTTAGAATCATCTTTAAAACAAAGTCTTTGAATTTATTATGAAAGTGAATCTTTTAATGTCTCTTAGCCTTTAATTATACATCAAATGTAACAACGAAGGCTTTGGTTCCAATTGAGTGTATCGTTATGAGATTTGAACTTCTCAAATTTTGTCATACTCTTACTGCTTATCTTGTGAACCATTCTCATATAAGTATATATTGAAACAAATAATTTGTTCAATGGGTCTATAAGATTAAATCCAACCTTTTAGGTTTATTACAACCTTTTATTATCTAATTTAGTTCTAAACTTATTAAATGATACACGCTTCAATGAGGCATCACATCCTGAAATTATTAACTTTAACTTTTTCAAAGTCAGATTATTTCATATCTAATATAAAATCTTGCTAATTGATTTAATTAGGACCATCGAAGGTAAGTTGAAGTACTAGGCAAGTTATAAAAGAAATAAATATTGTATCATACAATATCTCTTTTTTTAACACAAATCCATGTTATTATAGAATTTAGTTTTATAAGTATTCACTAAAGAATCTCATTCTATATAGATAACCAAAAAAATTAAATCTCATCACAATGATCTAATCGAAGTGCTTCAGCATTCTGAATGTTTAATTTCTACTTAGATTTAAATATTTTGAGCTTTTCAAAATTTTAAATCAATACATATGACTATATCACATTAATTCATTAGTAATTCTAATGAAAAATAACAATCATCATTTTTTAGTTATTATTCCATCCAATATATCACATAGAAATTTAATATCATCATCATCCTTTCACCAAGGGTTGATTTAGTTATTCTTCAACTTAATAAATGTCACAACTTTCATTTAATTCATAATCAAAAGGATACATATATCCTTGCACACAATTTTATGGTTTTCATTATGTTGGTTTAACCAACATGACATAAAAGTATAGTATTAGTTATCCAACTTTGTATTCTTACCACTTACGTTAAGCATATTTGTTGATTCAATATATACAAACTATTTTTTAAAGAATTATGTTAACTATTTTTACTCAAAAATATGTTTCTAATCATGCCTTAAACATTATAGTGATGTTGAATTAAAATTCAGTATCATATGTTCATAATCATGAACTAGAAACATATATAATCTCTATCATATTTAGTATAAGTGAAAAAAATTAATGCAATCATTTTTCCTTCTAATGACAATTGTTATCATATTATAGGAAAGCCTTTAACTGCAGTCTATTTTTACACTTTTGTTAAGCTAAATTAAGTAGAACAATTCCATCAAGTACTATAACTTTTAGCTCTACTTCAGTAACCTCTTGCATCGTGTTATCTTAGTGTTGACATACTCTTATATGTTATCATCAAAGATTATGAGAAGTTAGTCTATGTAATCACATTTTTTTCATTTATATGATATTGACATATCTCTAAAACTTTTTCACTGAATCCTCAATAAAGAGTCTAGCAAAATTAAATAACGGACACATAATTTTACTTTCTAACTTTAAGAAAATTTCTTAAACATATCCTAAGTATATGAAATTTGATTAACTTATTCTTAGTATCAACTATACTACGCAAAGGTAAGGTATACTCAGAACAAAATACAAATGTAAAAAAATTAAGTAATAGGTTATATGTCATGACTACCAAATAAGTGTTAGTGTTATGATCTAGAAGCCAATTATTAGATGGTTGTATTATAGCAGTTATGTTCATAAATTGGATGGTTTATATCATTTTGTTACATGAGTTTCATTATTTATGGATTATTCAAGTTGAGGACTCAAATTGTAGAACTCTGTAATGGAAAATAATGATTACTCTGAAATGTCACTAATCTTGGTAATTAACATGGAATGTTAATTACCCACTAAAAGATTAGTCAATGGATTCAATGATGGTAATGTTCTACAAACCATTCAATAAGAAGTTATCAATTTAATCAAATAAATACATAATGGAGATTATAGTATCTGATAGACCCTAAATGAAACATTATTAGGATTGCATTTATGTCATTGATTTTTTATATGTCATTAATTTTGTATGTGTGTCTTGAATTCTATTATATAAGATGTTCATTTTCTTACATGAGAAATGTATATTTACTGGCATTGTCCAACGCTAACTGTAACAGGTAGCTATATAGATAATGCCACAATATACGTGACTTATGTAGAGGAAAAATGTTCATTAAGAATACTCATGTCCCTTGTATATGACATGAGTGATAATGTCTATGATCCCTTGATAAAGTAATATTGTATGCATGCAATATGATTAAGGAGTTAATCATATTTACTGTTTACTTTGGAAATCAAGAAAGAATAAATTGTTTCCGCTTTATGATTTGATTGAACCGTTTTGTTTGCGTTCGATTCCGATGCCATTCAATTCGCTTTTGGTTCCGCTTTTCGATATGCTTATGCTTTTTTTTGATTTGCCATTCGATTCGTATCCGATTTGTCATTCGATTCGTTTTGATTCGATACTTTTGCTTTGTTGTTCCGCTTTGATTCCGATCCGATTTATGGTTCGCTTATGTTTTGGCCCACTTGAGGATTTGAGATCCGTTTGATTCGTTCTGCCACTTTGCTTTTTCGTTTCTGTTGCTCGTTTTCATGTTGGGTTCCGGTTTCGAGATCGGGTCCCAACAGTGAGACTGCATGGGTTTCCAGCGTTTATAGTATCGGACAGGGATCCTAGATTTATTTCGAGATTTTGTAGGAGTTTACAATCCGTTATGGGTACTAAGTTAAACTTTAGTACAACACTTCATCCTCAGACAGATAGACAGAGTGAGAGGACAATCAAGACTATTGAGGATATGCTTAGAGCTTGTGTATTGGAGTTTAAAGGAACTTGGGATCATTATATGGCATTGATAGAGTTTTCTTACAACAACCATTACCATAGTAGTATTGGAATGGCACCGTATGAGGCACCGTATGGTAGAAAGTGTCGGTCGCCATTGTATTGGGATGAAGAAGGCTTGAGAATAATTGAAGGTCTGGAGTTAATACAGGATACAGTTGATAAGGTGAAGTTGATCCGAAGCTGGATTAAAGTGGCTCAGGATAGAAAGAAAAGTTATGTCGATCAACACTGACGTGATATGGAGTACAGTGTGGAGATAGAGTATTCTTGAGAGTGTCACCCTGGAAGGGAGTTTTGAGATTCGGTAAAAGGGCAAGTTGAGCCCTAGGTACATCGGTCCTTATGAGATCATTGAGAGTATCGGACCTTTGGCTTATAAGTTGGCTTTACTGAATGAGATGTCTCAATTGCATAATGTGTTTTACGCGAGTATGCTCCGAAGATACCGATCGGATCTGACACATGTGATACCGGATCAGGAGATTGAGGTTGCTAGTAACTTAGGCTATATGGAGGAGCTGATCAAGATTATAGGATCACGGATCAAGCAGTTGAGAAACAGGGTTATTCCATTGATTAAAGTCCTTTGGAGGAACCATGTAACCGAAGAAGCAACATAGGAGACAGAGGAGTATATGAGGAGACAATATCCCCACCTATTAGAGCAAGTAGGTAAGAATTTCGAGGACGAAATTTCTTTAAAGAGGGGAGAGTTGTAACATCCCATTACTTGTGGAAGGATTAGAATAGTAAATGTGAGTGATTAATGAGAGTTAGAGATGCATTCCCATGTTCATGCATTAAAAAAAAGATGTCATGCACTTATACATGAATAGTGAATGTATTTGCACATGAAAATAATTGTACATGCATTCATGAATAATTCTGGGTATAATTGGATTGATCTTTGAATTTTTAGAGTTATGAATGTTTTTACATTGGAAATATTAGTGATTGGTGAAAATATCGTATTTTTATATGTTGGTGAATTTAGGGGTTACCTTTGAAATTTATGGAGTATTGAGAAAGAAATATATATAATAGGGAACAAGAAATTAAAAGAAGCTTTGGAGATAGTTGGATTGTAAAGATGACAGTCAAGGGAGTTAGTTTCAAAAGAAACTAAGTTAGAACTTGGGTATTGGGTAAATGACAAGTGTCACTTAGGTTTTTGTACTCTTGCTAGAAGTAGGTTGCTATTCTTTGAGAGTTGACAGGTTAAGTCTTGTCCAAGTCCCTCCTTTATTATCATCTTTCTAAAACTTCTTTTTGAAACACAGAGTTTTCTATCAAATACCTTCTAAGAGACTTATGTGTTTTTCCTTTCTTTCACGAAGCCTACTTTTCCATTGTGTCCTATACCCTAAGAAAAACCAGAAGCTGATCGTTGCACTCAGTGCAGTAAGAAAATTTGGTGGAGATTAGGGCTTGAAGATTTTGGAGTTTTCAGCAGGTAAGTGATGAAGAAATCCCTTAGAGTTGGGGATTTGTGAAATAAATTTGATAAGTTACTATCATTTGCATGAAAAATGACATTTATGTGTTTGTTCATAAATATTGGGTATTTGGGAAGAAATAAATTCAGTTATAGTGTTAAATTAGTTTTTGAAAAAAATTGGAGTTTTTGTGATATAAAATATTGAAAGTTTGAAAATCTGGAAAATGTTCACTGAATACACTTCAGTATTTTAGCCATAACGTTTTCTCTAGTTGTCCAAACGAAATGATTCTTAATTTGAATTAAACTATAGACACATGGCTACATTTTTTATGAAGACATCGAATTTCAGTTCTGTCTCTAAGAGTCTCAAAAGTTGTCATGAAGTTGAGAATAGGGTGTAGGGCGTTGAAAGCTAATTGTAAAATTAATGTTCTGATTTCGGGAGAAAATATGGACTTGATCTAGATATATTTTGGCAACATTTCCTTCTAGAAAGTTGTATATCTTTCTTTTATCTTTCCAACAGTATATAGCATAAAAATTTTGGACACCAGAGTCAAATGTTATGATCCTTATAAATGGAGACGTTCTGGGCAAAAATCAGACGATAGAAATGAGACAAAAGAAAAGCAGACGATAGAAATGAGACGGAAGAAAAGCAGACGATAGAAATGAGATGAAAGAAAAGCAGACGATAGAAATGAGACGAAAGAAAATGAGATGATAGAAATGAGACGATGGAAATGAGACGATAGAAATGAGACGGAAGAAAAGAAGACGATAGAAATGAGACGGAAGAAAAGCAGACGATAGAAATGAGAAGGAAGAAAAGCAGACGATAGAAATGAGACGGAAGAAAAGCAGACGATAGAAATAAGATGGAATAAAAGTAGACGGTAGAAATGAGACGGAAGAAAATGAGACGATAGAAATGAAACGATGGAAATGAGACGATAGAACTAAGACGAAAGCAAAAACAGTCTGGACTCTTTTGGTCATAACTTCTTCTCTAGACCTTCAAGTGACCTGATTTTTGAAGCATTGGATTCCTAGCACATTTATTTATCTCTCCAAAAAAAGTTATGGTTTTTGGTATTAAATTGAAAATGATTGATTGAATCAAAGTAAGGGTATCTGTAGAACGAGCATGAACTGGATATTTTACTGAACATATTTCAGTATTTTGATGATATCTTGGTCTTTAAGATTCCAATTGAGGTGATTCTTGATTTGTAGTAAACTAGAGTAATAGGGATACATATAATATCAAGAGATGAATCTTGATCCAGTCTCTAAGGTGTTCAATATTTGGATGGAATTTAGGTATAGTACACTATTTTGGAGAGGAACAGTCCGAAAATGTTTGAGGCATAGCTTCCAAAATACTGAACCAAATTGAGTGAATTTAGTGTCAATAGAAAGGTACAAGATAGAGGAACACTTTTCTAGAAGAGAGTGGGCTCAAATTTCACAAGTTTTTCCTTCTTATTGAATGTGAACAGTAAACCCAAAAGGGGTGTTTTAGAAAGTCTGAAGGTAAGTCAATGAGTAATGAACTTTATTTTCAATGGTTCTAATGAGGCATAAACCTAAGTGTTAGTTATACTTAAATGAATTTTTGTATAGGGATAGTGTTGAGAAGAATCAAGGAGTGATACCCGAGATTTATCATGAACATGCATTGTATATAGTTCATCTCATACATGTGCATTACTGAACACTCTTAATGGTACAAATTATGATATCATGTATGCTATTTGTTATAGAGGAGCAACTGGAACGTCAACTTCCAGACGTTGCCGGATCTTCTAGGTATTAGCTTATGGAGCAACCTGTGAGTAACCTAGATGTTCTCACTCAATTAATTGTCTACTTTTGAATGTGGTTAGAATGAGTTATTTAAGTGCTCCAAATTGTGAATGTGTATATGAATGCAAAAGCGTGCTTAGCATTTCTGCTGAATGTTGGACTAAGGTCCGATGATAAATGTGATCTAAATGTGAATGTGCATCCATGTGATTGACTGAGATTACGTTATGTGAAACATTCATTACATGAATGCATGTAAGATAAAGGAAGTTATGACCGGAGTTGCCAGGATAAAGAGCTTAAAGCTCAGAATGTGAATAGAGCCTCGGCCTTGAGTATGACTGTACCCGATATCCACTAAGGGATATGGGACGTTATACGATAAAGCTCGACATCCATGAAGGGATGAGCTGGTAAAAAGGCACTCAGTCATAACGACAATAATAAATGAAAGTGAGTCTCACATGCATTGCCAATTATAATTGATGTGTGTTTTGTATGAACAATGTGATATGTTGTGAATATGCAAAGAGGTGAATATTATGTTTTGTGTAATGATGTGATGCATGAACTGAGTGAACCATCGATGATGGTTACCTCATTGAGTTTGCAAGACTCATCAAAATTGTAACGTTATCTTTTCAGGACTGAGAGACGTTTCTAGCTATTGAGAGGCTCTACTAGCCGTGTGGATTGTGTGTTGGCAAGTAAAGTCATAGCTCAAAGGTCGGTCAGCTGGAATTTGTGGACAGTTTAGATAGACTGCATATATTTTTCCTCTCTCAAGTGGTCCTTTTGTATTAGGTTTTGATGTGTTCCTAAAGGAAATGTTGAAAGGCACGAAGTAGACATTCGGTGATTATAAAACGTTATGAGAAAAAGTGGATTTAAAATATTGTGATGTTCTTATGATGCTTTTTAAGTAAATTGTGATACCATGTCATTGGAAGTGAATGTAGTGATCAAATGTGGCTCGCCCTTGTCGTAGGATATGTGCCGGGGTGATCTTCGGGCGTCTCGATATATACCCTGAGGTAAGAGGGTGCTACAACTTTGATCCAAATGTAACCAAGCAAACCTTAATTTAGGCCTAGGATATACTATTCTAGTTGCTAAACAGCTCCTATTCTAGGTTAAGACTTTCTTATTCCTAACCTATAATAGCCTAATTCTCTAGCCAAATACACCTTATTCCAGATCTTAGAATGTCATATTCTTGTAACCCAACAACTCTTATTACGACCATAAAATAGTCATATCCTTGAAACTAAGCACCCATTTCTTCTTCTTAAAAACCTTACTTTCGAAAAGGATGAAATCCTAGCCAAAAAACATGTCATTGTCACTGGTCATGTTGTCTACTACTAGCTCCCGTAAAAATACCAGAACAATTTTGGGATTACTACAATAATAAGGTTTCGTGGCTTTTTGACTTTATGAACAATTTCAGGTTTCATAAAGCTTGGAATTTTGGATTTTTAAAAGTTAAATTTTCATAATTCTATAATTCTAGGTTTGTATAATTTAAACTCTGTAAATTAATAGTAATCATATCTAAATATGATTTTTAGTGTGTTTAAAAGGTATTAATGTGAAACATGTTCAGGTTAAGTTGAATCTAATTCAATCTTAGATTAAGGTTTTCATTCCAATTCCAATATTCAAGATCAATAATAATAATAATAAAACATTAACAAAATTATAGAATTAAAAGTCAGCTTTGATACTATTGTTAGGAAATCTAATGAGATCTAATTCAACATGCATTAGAATAATAATAAAACATTTTTTTATTTCTTAAAGTCAAGATAACTTAAATTACCTAACAAGATTAACACATGAAAATGTTATAAAGAATGAATCAAAATTTGTATCTTATCCTGAAGCTTGAACCTTTTTTTGTCATCTCCTTCTAACTATTTTTTAAACTGGCTTATTTCAATTATCGTAGTCGCACAAGTATCCAGCCTCTAATGATATCCATAGAATGTGTTGGGAGAACTCTACAATTGTTATTAGAGAGTTAGGCAAAGAGTGCTAGTCTTCGCGCCTAAGCCTATTTGTAATAGATTTTGGATATTTTAGTAATTTAATTAAAATAAATTTATAATTTTAATGAAACTTTAATTAGAATTACAGGTAATTCTAATTAGAAATTAATTATCCCTTAATAAGATCCAATATCTTATAATATCTTTATTTATTTAACATCACATATTTAATCATAAAGTTTCTTAAAATTTGTAATCAAGTCCAAGTTTATTAAAACACATTTTCTCTCTTCAACCAACTATTTATGTGTGACCTAATAGGTTTTCAAATATATATATTG
>JANTNU010000007.1:8635022-8648821 GCA_024752395.1 Erythroxylum havanense | reverse complement strand
AATAATCTTGCCATCTTCTTTTCAAGAAAAAAAATCTTATCATCTTATTTATAATTACGGAGAAAATCATATGCAGGGGCCATAAGTGTGGCATTTGCCATGTAAAAAGAACTAAATAAATTTATTAAAATTAAAACGAATTTGATCTTAAACTAAACTTGTAGACCGTGTTGTCATCTATACTTATCGATATCAAGTGGGTCTGCATTTGAAAGCAAGCTTAATAAATCCTATATGCTAAAAAAGAGGAAAAAAAATAGTAGTTAAGACTAAAATTGAAAAGAAAACACAAACTATGAGAAAAAAAATTTACTATTACAAAAAGAACTGTTAAATCATTACTTTTATTTATTAGCATTCTTCGTATAGGATGAACAGTATTTTTTAAATTTAAATAGGTGATGCATGCTATGCATACAATATTTTAGAATTAATTTTACGAAATGTTGCTTCTAAATTTGTTTATTTTTTAAGGATTTAACACTTACTTTAAAAAATTTTGTCATAACAAGTTATATTTTTTCTCGTATAAGGGAAAAAAGCAAAATTGCAAAATAACTGGATCGAATTGGAGCAATTTTGCAAGACTTGGAGCATTATAGAACACGATATCATTCATGAATCCATGTTAAGGGTCGTGTCAAAATATGGTACGCCCTATATGCCCCATGTTGTCCCTTTGGATGAAGAAAATGATACACTACACAATTGTATATGCACAAGCATTGACATTATTATTTTTGAAAGAATTCATAGAGGGAATGATTAGGTTTTTGAATTTTAAAGAAAAGAGTAGGCAAAAAAGAGAATGTTCTTAGCTAAGAAACATCCTAAAGTCACTTTGAAACTATTTTGCATTAATGTTGATAAAGAGTTCAACATTTTTTAAATATAGAGGAAGAATTCAACAACTCTTTGAAGATTCCAAGATTCAAGAACATGACTTCTTTATCTTGCTTTCCTTATAATTTTCATATTGATATTCTTAGCTTAATTATTAACTAATAAAGATATAGATTTAAGTAGGAATAACCTAGACTATGATATATTTTTGATTAATTCTTTGATTTAATGAAAGTTTTCTAATTTTCTTATCATTTATTCATATTAAAGGACCAAGAAATAGAAGATTCATAATTTGATTCATGCATCAAGATTTGATAGATGAGACGTATGTTTAGGTAACAGTGTGAATAAAGAGGGTTAAACGTAAGCTATCCGAGAGAAAGCCACTAGATCTTCCTAGGTTAAGATAAAACCTATTAAATAGAGTCAGTTTAAACAAAGTATTTTTTGATTGTCTAGATTTAAAAGGATTTCTATTGATTAGCCATTGAATAGGGATTACTTGTTGAGAGAGAGAATATAATCTAAGTTAGGGACTCTTACTGGCTCAAGAGGTTAGAATATTTTATTAATAAAAGGTAAAATTGAAAATTGTAAAGTCTTATGGGAACCTGGACTAAATCTAGTTAATTCATAGATTGATATAATATTAATCATTGCTTTACAATAGTATTAAGATTTTTTATTTGTTTCATTTTTATCCAATCATTTATAACGGATGATTTAGCTTGTTAAGCTTGTGGGTTGTTCACCAATAGCCTTTGTAGGATCAACTTATACTTGCTTATGATAGATATAGGTCGTAAGCTTATGGTAAAATAATAGATCAATAGGTCTTTTAAAAAAGATTGATAACTTTTTTTTTGGAAAGTTGAAATTGGTAACTCTTAAAAGGATAAAAATTTTATTTCATAAATCAAAGAAAAGTTAGAAAAACCCAGTGTAGCCCAAACATGAATAAAGATCTAAATCAAGGCAATGAACTAAACCAAAAGTTAAACAAAGTTGATACCTATTAGTCTGTAGAATTGAGCAAGATCTAATACAACACTAGAATTCATAAAAAGTAGGGAGATTTAATATTGGCATCTTTAGATATCCGAGCTTATTGCCATTATTTCATTGAGCTTCCCCTTAAGTCCTTTTGAAATAACAATCTCCCTAATCCAATTGAACACCTTTTTGTAAAATAGTTGAATATTTTATCTAGTAACTCTAAAGACTCAATTGGTTTCTTTTCCTCTGTATAGCATATACAAACTAGTTGGAAGCTATCTTAAAGGTTAACTAATATCTTTTTAGCCTTTTCAAGTTTTATATTTCACAATTTTATCCTTGTTATGTTTATCACTTACAGATTGGATTAGGCTTAGACTTTTGTCTATAAAATCAAGGAATACTAGCAAATAAAGAATAAATGATTTACAGTTTTAACATCATGATTACAAAAGAAAGCAGTAAGTGTTAATAGACGCATAATATGTAATCTTGTCCCTAGTTCTTAGTCTACCTTTAACAGTAATCCAAAAGATTAAAGTCACTTTAGGTAAGCTTTTGGAGCCCCAAATTAATGTTTGCCATGGCACTTTGAGATGAGATCCTAAAAAAACTTACATGTATGATCTATTAGTGAATTGATATGAATGATGGTCAAGTCACTTGAAAGAGTCATCTAGCCTTTTATTAGGATTATAATATGACATATTATCAATTATTAAAAAATTATAGAGAGATGTATTAGATAATGCCATATATTTTGTTTAATTACTACTTATAATTTCCTACTTTTAGGAATAATCATTTTCAAATAGTTGAATTGTGGTAGTTTATATAAAGGTCCAAGATGGTCCCAATTGTCAAATGAAAAGGATGTGCTTTTTCATTACCAATTTTAAATTTAAAGAACTTCCATACTAGTCCCTCATCTTCAACATCGTCTTAAATGTCCATGAAGTATTGTCTTTAGGTTTAATCTATCAAAAATTCCTCCCTTAAGAAATCTTAGGAGCATCCATTCTATCCATAGAGATTCCTTATCTATATAAAGCTTTCGTATCCTCTTGACTAGTAACATCTTGTTCATGATTCTTATATTCTTGATTCCTAATCCTCATTGGTCTCTTAGTAAAAAAATTCCATCCATTTCATCCTTCCCTTTTTTACTATGCTTTCTTCTAAAGTTTATAGAAAGTTTTTAATAATCTTTTGCTTTGGTTTAATGATAAACAGTGAAAATATTAAGACTTAACATTTTTAAAATTATTATAAAAAAGAATTTATTAGTTAAAGTCTACCCTATAAGACAGGAGTTTGTTATTCCAATGGTCAATTCATTTTTTTAGAGATTCAAGGAGGGGTTGGCAATCTCTGACAGTTAATTTTATGGTTATGATATGGACACCTAAGAATTTGAATGGAAGCTATGCAATTTGGAATCCTGTTTCATAAGTAATATGGATCTTTAAAGCTCTAATTGAAACATAAAAGCTACTTTTATATATATTGATGGTGAGCTCTAATAGCTTCTTGAATTCTTTCAAGGGATTTAAATAGACTTGAATTAAGGCCTTGATATCTCTTTATAAAAGCAATAAATCATTTGCAGAAGAAAAGTTATTTATTTTAAGTTTAGCACATTTATATTGAAACTCAGGAGCTCATTCTCTCCTAATTTTCCAAACTATTATTCAAGTCAAAACCTTCATAAAGAGATCGAATAGATAAGATTATAATGGATCCCCTTGTCTAAAACCCTTAGATTTCAAATTAAGTCAATAGACTCTCCATTGATAAGAATATTACAAGAGACCTTTGAGACATATTAGCACACCATATTAAAGTATTAATTTTGTAAACGAAAAGCTCTCAAGAGTGGAAAGAGAAAATTCTAGCTTATAAAGTCAAATGCTTTATAAAAGTCTACTTTTAATACATTACATTTAATTCCTTTGCTTTTACGGTGATTTCTAAATATTTCTTAAACAATTAAGATATTTTCACCTATGTTTCTCCCATAGATGAAGGCCTTTGGCATGGACAAATCAAATCAGTCAATATTAACTTGAGCTTTGGTGTTAGCAGATTAAAAAATTTACTTTATAGATATATGCTTAATTGATTATACATTTATTCCATGTATGGACTTAGTAGAGATTAAGAATTTGAAGATAGGGAAGATATTAAATATGAGAGATCGTCAACTTAGGCCCTATCCTGAACAACCTTATATAGAGAAAGCACAAACTATGACACTTAAAGATCATAATTTTGTCATATGAGGAGAAAAGTATGAAGTCAAGCTAGTGACAATAAAAAAAGGTGATGTTTGGGAGCAACCCAGGGGAAGTTCATTTCTTTTCCTTCACATTTTTGCATATGTTTCTTATATTTATGTGAAGTTTGTTTGTTTCTTACTTGTTTTAAGTTTTCAATAAAGAGAGAGAGAGAATCAAACAAACATATAAATATTTTCTCTTTTTCTATTGCTTCTAAGACTATATAGTTATGATTAGAGAGTGAATTGATTAGAAAAATCCATGGCAATTTGACATATACTTTTACTCTTATGATTGGTCATTATGCACCATCTTTAGAAAAGTAGTGACTAATGGAAGACACAAGCTAGTGATATTTTGAGCCTATATAGACTGGCAGATTCATATCGATCTCATTGTCTTTTGTTTATTTGTGGCCTTTATGACATGTACATCCTAACTTTGTTTTGATTTTCTATTCAATACCACATTTTTATCACATGCATTAACATGAAAATGATTTGGCATTTTTGTTTTTATATGCTAAATTAGCCAAATGACCTACTTATTGATATGAATTTTCCTTTGTTAGGCCCCTTTGAGCTTTATTAGCCTTTCTTTATGTATTAAGTACATTACATGCTATTAAATTTAACGAAATTTCCTACCTAAACCATAAATACACTGGAGAATTTGTTAATTGCTGATGATTGTGGATGTAAAAAAGTATACGTGTGGGATGTGCATATTTTAGGATGTTATTTTATGTCATATCAATAACATTCCCATGTTAATGCTGCTTCTTTCAATTTTTATTACAAAAAAACTGAAAAAAGAAAGCAAAAGAAAAAATGTTTGAATAAAAGTATCAATGAGGAAATACAATTTTTTTGAAAAGTTGTTCATAATGAGTTTCTCTTAAAATTGTATTGAATGGGTAATTTGAATATGATGAATATGAGGTAGATGTGGTTTTGAAGGATCACTTTTTATAGTTTCAATGTACTTAAATCAGGTGTATGAGTGATTCCTTTAATTTGGTTATGTTTTATATGGTTGGTGAAGTGAGAGTTTGAATTTAAGCTAGGAAATATAGTTTTTGCATTCATCAAAAGTTACATGATTGTGAGTGAATGTTGGTTTTTGTGCCTAATGGTGCATTGAGTGTTTTTCTTGTTGCACTAGCTTTGATGACTTTTACACTATATCACCTAAATACATCTCACCTTAATCCTTGCCCTCATTGTAACCCTAAAAAATCATTTAATTCATGATTATGCATATAAATCCTAGTAGAAGAGAAATGAAATTATTTGCAAAGTTATGGAATGTTAAGATTATAAATGGTTTCTAGCTATACTTATGGATATCTCTTATTTAAACACCTTTTGTCTAAATCCACCCCTAGATTGCTTAGTTTCTAAAGGTGATGAATGTTGATTTTTCATGAGTAGAAGCGATGAATGTTAAGTTCTTGCTATGGTTTTAAAATTTGTTTCTCTTTACTTATGCCTGATTGGCCCTGATCTTCACATGAGATTTTTGGCTGATATCTTGGAGTTCCATACTATGGGACTTTAGGATTTCAGCACGCCACAAATGATGGTGATTTAGAAAATAAGAGTAATGGACAATTAGACCATGATAATCCACACCATACTACTGAGCAATGGTAGAAACCCAGTAACCTATACCAAATTTGTTGCTCTTATTACATAAAGTCATAATAATAGCATTCAGAACATGTGTGGAGATGTACACTGGGATGTTCAGATCCATGCACCATAACAAAAAACGTTCCTTTGTTGAGCGCTTGCTGGTTTTTGATTTGTCAAAGACCATTTGACACATGAATTTATGTAACAACAAGTGCTCATGGCTTCATTGAATGTTGTTATGATCATTCTTTATGTTGAACTTCTCAGCCTAGTGAGCTCGTTCCAATAGTGAGAAGCATAAAAGTCATCACACTGATCCACAATGGAAGATTTCGGGAATGTTGGACCCCACACCCCATCCATAGGTGTTTGGGGGTTATACTCCGGCGTGTGTTTACAGGTTATACCGTAGCATCCAACCTTAATCAGTATTATCCTCTTTGGGAATCGAACTCGTGACCCCTCAAGGTTTTGTTGTTTCTAAGAACTCGCCTCTTACCATTGAGCCAATCCTTTTAATGTTGGACCCCACACCCCATCCGTAGGTGTTTGGGCGTTATACCCCAGCGTGTGTTTACTGGTTATACTGTGGCATCCAACCTTAATCAGAATTGTCCTCTTTGGGAATCGAACTCGCGACCCCTCAAGGTTTTGTTGTTAGAAAGAACACGCCTCTTACCATGTTCGTATACTAATTCATCCACTATTCATTCGATCAAGTTAAGATTCACTCTTATGAAATTTGCATGATAACTAACTTCCTCAACGGTGCCAATTTATCTTCTTCACTTTTCAAATACCTTTGATCGATCATCGATGATCGTGGTCACTATTTACTCTAAACTCAAATGAGACACTTTACTCTTCAGTAATACAATAAACTCCTTATACCCATAATTGCTTCATATAACTCTTTAAATATCGAACGTCTCCAATGAGGAACAATTTTCCTATAATTTTCTCAGTTTCATCATAACATATTTTGACACTTGTTCCTTTACCCTAATTTCTCCACATAACCCAATTTATTTGCAATAGATCACTCCCTGGGTTGAATAAACATTCATTATATCAATCTCGTACTTTCAGGACATAATTACACAAAATATACACAAACCTATATTCTTCTCATATTCGCGATTAATATTTCCTTGAGAAGAATATAGGTTCGTGTATATTTTGTGTAATTATGTCTTGAAAGTACGAGATTGATATAATGAATGTTTATTCAACCCAGGGAGTGATCTATTGCAAATAAATTGGGTTATGTGGAGAAATTAGGGTAAAGGAACAAGTGTCAAAATATGTTATGATGAAACTGAGAAAATTATAGGAAAATTGTTCCTCATTGGAGACGTTCGATATTTAAAGAGTTATATGAAGCAATTATGGGTATAAGGAGTTTATTGTATTACTGAAGAGTAAAGTGTCTCATTTGAGTTTAGAGTAAATAGTGACCACGATCATCGATGATCGATCAAAGGTATTTGAAAAGTGAAGAAGATAAATTGGCACCGTTGAGGAAGTTAGTTATCATGCAAATTTCATAAGAGTGAATCTTAACTTGATCGAATGAATAGTGGATGAATTAGTATACGAACATGGTAAGAGGCGTGTTCTTTCTAACAACAAAACCTTGAGGGGTCGCGAGTTCGATTCCCAAAGAGGACAATTCTGATTAAGGTTGGATGCCACAGTATAACCAGTAAACACACGCTGGGGTATAACGCCCAAACACCTACGGATGGGGTGTGGGGTCCAACATTAAAAGGATTGGCTCAATGGTAAGAGGCGAGTTCTTAGAAACAACAAAACCTTGAGGGGTCACGAGTTCGATTCCCAAAGAGGATAATACTGATTAAGGTTGGATGCTACGGTATAACCTGTAAACACACGCCGGAGTATAACCCCCAAACACCTATGGATGGGGTGTGGGGTCCAACATTCCCGAAATCTTCCATTGTGGATCAGTGTGATGACTTTTATGCTTCTCACTATTGGAACGAGCTCACTAGGCTGAGAAGTTCAACATAAAGAATGATCATAACAACATTCAATGAAGCCATGAGCACTTGTTGTTACATAAATTCATGTGTCAAATGGTCTTTGACAAATCAAAAACCAGCAAGCGCTCAACAAAGGAACGTTTTTTGTTATGGTGCATGGATCTGAACATCCCAGTGTACATCTCCACACATGTTCTGAATGCTATTATTATGACTTTATGTAATAAGAGCAACAAATTTGGTATAGGTTACTGGGTTTCTACCATTGCTCAGTAGTATGGTGTGGATTATCATGGTCTAATTGTCCATTACTCTTATTTTCTAAATCACCATCATTTGTGGCGTGCTGAAATCCTAAAGTCCCATAGTATGGAACTCCAAGATATCAGCCAAAAATCTCATGTGAAGATCAGGGCCAATCAGGCATAAGTAAAGAGAAACAAATTTTAAAACCATAGCAAGAACTTAACATTCATCGCTTCTACTCATGAAAAATCAACATTCATCACCTTTAGAAACTAAGCAATCTAGGGGTGGATTTAGACAAAAGGTGTTTAAATAAGAGATATCCATAAGTATAGCTAGAAACCATTTATAATCTTAACATTCCATAACTTTGCAAATAATTTCATTTCTCTTCTACTAGGATTTATATGCATAATCATGAATTAAATGATTTTTTAGGGTTACAATGAGGGCAAGGATTAAGGTGAGATGTATTTAGGTGATATAGTGTAAAAGTCATCAAAGCTAGTGCAACAAGAAAAACACTCAATGCACCATTAGGCACAAAAACCAACATTCACTCACAATCATGTAACTTTTGATGAATGCAAAAACTATATTTCCTAGCTTAAATTCAAACTCTCACTTCACCAACCATATAAAACATAACCAAATTAAAGGAATCACTCATACACCTGATTTAAGTACATTGAAACTATAAAAAGTGATCCTTCAAAACCACATCTACCTCATATTCATCATATTCAAATTACCCATTCAATACAATTTTAAGAGAAACTCATTATGAACAACTTTTCAAAAAAATTGTATTTCCTCATTGATACTTTTATTCAAACATTTTTTCTTTTGCTTTCTTTTTTCAGTTTTTTTGTAATAAAAATTGAAAGAAGCAGCATTAACATGGGAATGTTATTGATATGACATAAAATAACATCCTAAAATATGCACATCCCACACGTATACTTTTTTACATCCACAATCATCAGCAATTAACAAATTCTCCAGTGTATTTATGGTTTAGGTAGGAAATTTCGTTAAATTTAATAGCATGTAATGTACTTAATACATAAAGAAAGGCTAATAAAGCTCAAAGGGGCCTAACAAAGGAAAATTCATATCAATAAGTAGGTCATTTGGCTAATTTAGCATATAAAAACAAAAATGCCAAATCATTTTCATGTTAATGCATGTGATAAAAATGTGGTATTGAATAGAAAATCAAAACAAAGTTAGGATGTACATGTCATAAAGGCCACAAATAAACAAAAGACAATGAGATCGATATGAATCTGCCAGTCTATATAGGCTCAAAATATCACTAGCTTGTGTCTTCCATTAGTCACTACTTTTCTAAAGATGGTGCATAATGACCAATCATAAGAGTAAAAGTATATGTCAAATTGCCATGGATTTTTCTAATCAATTCACTCTCTAATCATAACTATATAGTCTTAGAAGCAATAGAAAAAGAGAAAATATTTATATGTTTGTTTGATTCTCTCTCTCTCTTTATTGAAAACTTAAAACAAGTAAGAAACAAACAAACTTCACATAAATATAAGAAACATATGCAAAAATGTGAAGGAAAAGAAATGAACTTCCCCTGGGTTGCTCCCAAACATCACCTTTTTTTATTGTCACTAGCTTGACTTCATACTTTTCTCCTCATATGACAAAATTATGATCTTTAAGTGTCATAGTTTGTGCTTTCTCTATATAAGGTTGTTCAGGATAGGGCCTAAGTTGACGATCTCTCATATTTAATATCTTCCCTATCTTCAAATTCTTAATCTCTACTAAGTCCATACATGGAATAAATGTATAATCAATTAAGCATATATCTATAAAGTAAATTTTTTAATCTGCTAACACCAAAGCTCAAGTTAATATTGACTGATTTGATTTGTCCATGCCAAAGGCCTTCATCTATGGGAGAAACATAGGTGAAAATATCTTAATTGTTTAAGAAATATTTAGAAATCACCGTAAAAGCAAAGGAATTAAATGTAATGTATTAAAAGTAGACTTTTATAAAGCATTTGACTTTATAAGCTAGAATTTTCTCTTTCCACTCTTGAGAGCTTTTCGTTTACAAAATTAATACTTTAATATGGTGTGCTAATATGTCTCAAAGGTCTCTTGTAATATTCTTATCAATGGAGAGTCTATTGACTTAATTTGAAATCTAAGGGTTTTAGACAAGGGGATCCATTATAATCTTATCTATTCGATCTCTTTATGAAGGTTTTGACTTGAATAATAGTTTGGAAAATTAGGAGAGAATGAGCTCCTGAGTTTCAATATAAATGTGCTAAACTTAAAATAAATAACTTTTCTTCTGCAAATGATTTATTGCTTTTATAAAGAGATATCAAGGCCTTAATTCAAGTCTATTTAAATCCCTTGAAAGAATTCAAGAAGCTATTAGAGCTCACCATCAATATATATAAAAGTAGCTTTTATGTTTCAATTAGAGCTTTAAAGATCCATATTACTTATGAAACAGGATTCCAAATTGCATAGCTTCCATTCAAATTCTTAGGTGTCCATATCATAACCATAAAATTAACTGTCAGAGATTGCCAACCCCTCCTTGAATCTCTAAAAAAATGAATTGACCATTGGAATAACAAACTCCTGTCTTATAGGGTAGACTTTAACTAATAAATTCTTTTTTATAATAATTTTAAAAATGTTAAGTCTTAATATTTTCACTGTTTATCATTAAACCAAAGCAAAAGATTATTAAAAACTTTCTATAAACTTTAGAAGAAAGCATAGTAAAAAAGGGAAGGATGAAATGGATGGAATTTTTTTACTAAGAGACCAATGAGGATTAGGAATCAAGAATATAAGAATCATGAACAAGATGTTACTAGTCAAGAGGATACGAAAGCTTTATATAGATAAGGAATCTCTATGGATAGAATGGATGCTCCTAAGATTTCTTAAGGGAGGAATTTTTGATAGATTAAACCTAAAGACAATACTTCATGGACATTTAAGACGATGTTGAAGATGAGGGACTAGTATGGAAGTTCTTTAAATTTAAAATTGGTAATGAAAAAGCACATCCTTTTCATTTGACAATTGGGACCATCTTGGACCTTTATATAAACTACCACAATTCAACTATTTGAAAATGATTATTCCTAAAAGTAGGAAATTATAAGTAGTAATTAAACAAAATATATGGCATTATCTAATACATCTCTCTATAATTTTTTAATAATTGATAATATGTCATATTATAATCCTAATAAAAGGCTAGATGACTCTTTCAAGTGACTTGACCATCATTCATATCAATTCACTAATAGATCATACATGTAAGTTTTTTTAGGATCTCATCTCAAAGTGCCATGGCAAACATTAATTTGGGGCTCCAAAAGCTTACCTAAAGTGACTTTAATCTTTTGGATTACTGTTAAAGGTAGACTAAGAACTAGGGACAAGATTACATATTATGCGTCTATTAACACTTACTGCTTTCTTTTGTAATCATGATGTTAAAACTGTAAATCATTTATTCTTTATTTGCTAGTATTCCTTGATTTTATAGACAAAAGTCTAAGCCTAATCCAATCTGTAAGTGATAAACATAACAAGGATAAAATTGTGAAATATAAAACTTGAAAAGGCTAAAAAGATATTAGTTAACCTTTAAGATAGCTTCCAACTAGTTTGTATATGCTATACAGAGGAAAAGAAACCAATTGAGTCTTTAGAGTTACTAGATAAAATATTCAACTATTTTACAAAAAGGTGTTCAATTGGATTAGGGAGATTGTTATTTCAAAAGGACTTAAGGGGAAGCTCAATGAAATAATGGCAATAAGCTCGGATATCTAAAGATGCCAATATTAAATCTCCCTACTTTTTATGAATTCTAGTGTTGTATTAGATCTTGCTCAATTCTACAGACTAATAGGTATCAACTTTGTTTAACTTTTGGTTTAGTTCATTGCCTTGATTTAGATCTTTATTCATGTTTGGGCTACACTGGGTTTTTCTAACTTTTCTTTGATTTATGAAATAAAATTTTTATCCTTTTAAGAGTTACCAATTTCAACTTTCCAAAAAAAAAGTTATCAATCTTTTTTAAAAGACCTATTGATCTATTATTTTACCATAAGCTTACGACCTATATCTATCATAAGCAAGTATAAGTTGATCCTACAAAGGCTATTGGTGAACAACCCACAAGCTTAACAAGCTAAATCATCCGTTATAAATGATTGGATAAAAATGAAACAAATAAAAAATCTTAATACTATTGTAAAGCAATGATTAATATTATATCAATCTATGAATTAACTAGATTTAGTCCAGGTTCCCATAAGACTTTACAATTTTCAATTTTACCTTTTATTAATAAAATATTCTAACCTCTTGAGCCAGTAAGAGTCCCTAACTTAGATTATATTCTCTCTCTCAACAAGTAATCCCTATTCAATGGCTAATCAATAGAAATCCTTTTAAATCTAGACAATCAAAAAATACTTTGTTTAAACTGACTCTATTTAATAGGTTTTATCTTAACCTAGGAAGATCTAGTGGCTTTCTCTCGGATAGCTTACGTTTAACCCTCTTTATTCACACTGTTACCTAAACATACGTCTCATCTATCAAATCTTGATGCATGAATCAAATTATGAATCTTCTATTTCTTGGTCCTTTAATATGAATAAATGATAAGAAAATTAGAAAACTTTCATTAAATCAAAGAATTAATCAAAAATATATCATAGTCTAGGTTATTCCTACTTAAATCTATATCTTTATTAGTTAATAATTAAGCTAAGAATATCAATATGAAAATTATAAGGAAAGCAAGATAAAGAAGTCATGTTCTTGAATCTTGGAATCTTCAAAGAGTTGTTGAATTCTTCCTCTATATTTAAAAAATGTTGAACTCTTTATCAACATTAATGCAAAATAGTTTCAAAGTGACTTTAGGATGTTTCTTAGCTAAGAACATTCTCTTTTTTGCCTACTCTTTTCTTTAAAATTCAAAAACCTAATCATTCCCTCTATGAATTCTTTCAAAAATAATAATGTCAATGCTTGTGCATATACAATTGTGTAGTGTATCATTTTCTTCATCCAAAGGGACAACATGGGGCATATAGGGCGTACCATATTTTGACACGACCCTTAACATGGATTCATGAATGATATCGTGTTCTATAATGCTCCAAGTCTTGCAAAATTGCTCCAATTCGATCCAGTTATTTTGCAATTTTGCTTTTTTCCCTTATACGAGAAAAAATATAACTTGTTATGACAAAATTTTTTAAAGTAAGTGTTAAATCCTTAAAAAATAAACAAATTTAGAAGCAACATTTCGTAAAATTAATTCTAAAATATTGTATGCATAGCATGCATCACCTATTTAAATTTAAAAAATACTGTTCATCCTATACGAAGAATGCTAATAAATAAAAGTAATGATTTAACAGTTCTTTTTGTAATAGTAAATTTTTTTTCTCATAGTTTGTGTTTTCTTTTCAATTTTAGTCTTAACTACTATTTTTTTTCCTCTTTTTTAGCATATAGGATTTATTAAGCTTGCTTTCAAATGCAGACCCACTTGATATCGATAAGTATAGATGACAACACGGTCTACAAGTTTAGTTTAAGATCAAATTCGTTTTAATTTTAATAAATTTATTTAGTTCTTTTTACATGGCAAATGCCACACTTATGGCCCCTGCATATGATTTTCTCCGTAATTATAAATAAGATGATAAGATTTTTTTTCTTGAAAAGAAGATGGCAAGATTATT
>JANTNU010000007.1:8506620-8517217 GCA_024752395.1 Erythroxylum havanense | reverse complement strand
ATCCCCCTTTTATCCCATCTTCAGGTGATGGCTAAGAGACCAAGTGATCAAGAGCCTAAGGGCATTTCTCCAAATTTGTTTATTTTGTAGTTTGACTTGATTTTAGGAAAGCAAGAAGTCTGTTTGTTCAAGGACCTTTTATAATTTAAGATTTTGAGATGATAATGTATTGTGGCTTGGAATGCCATTACAGATTTGTAAAACTTTATACTTTTGATGTTAACGAAATGTGAATGTTGTATGGATGACGTGAGTTGAAATTAAATATAAGTGAAGAAGAAATCAACTTGAGTTGATGATTTTGGAACATAAATCGTATATATATAAAGCGAGATACTATGGAAAGGAAGATAAGAATTATAACTTATCAGATGTAGTTGAAGATGATGAGACAAATGAGTTGAGATTTGAGAGTTTAATGAAGTCAATTTAGTAGTTGAACGGTTAAGCTCAGGGCATTCCAAGTTTACGAAATGCAAAATTTTAAGTCTTCCATAAAGGAAAAATTCGCATTCTGACTTTAGGGCAAAATCTGGATTGATCTAGGATGAATTTGACAAGTTGTCTTTATGGAAGTTGTAGCTTGTCTTTCTAGCTTTCCATTATAAAGTATGAAATTTTTAGATATCAGAGTCAAAAGTTATGGTCCTTATAAGTGGAGATGCTTAGGATTATAGGACGTATCATTTGTTGTCAAGTGATGTCGTGTCGTCTAGTGAGGATGCGTCGTCTTGTGAGGACGTATCATCCGGTGAAGACGTATCATCCGGTGATGACGTATCGTCTGGTGAGGATGCTTCATCTGGTGAGGATGTATTGTCTGGTGAGGACGCTTCATCTAGTGAGGACGTATCATCTAGTTAGGACGTACCGTCTAGTGAGGGTAGTTTGTCTGGTGAGGACGCTTCGTCTAGTGAGGATATATTATCTAGTAAGGGGGCTTCGTCTGGTGAGGACACATCGTCTAGTGAGGATGTATCGTCTGGTGAGGGTGCTTCGTCTGGTGAGGACGTGACATATCGTTTGGTGAGTACGTATCATTTGGTGAGGATGCTTCATTTGTTGAGGACATATCCTTTTATGAGGATGCTTCATCTGGTGAGGAAGCTTCGTCTGGTGATGACATATCGTTTGGTGACGTCATATTGTCTGGTGATGATGTCATATCATCTGGTGCACTATTCATCTGATCCTATCGTCTGGTCACATTTTTGACCCTATAGACAATCGAATTTGTCTTCAAGGTCTTCATAAAAGTTGTAGATCTTGAAGTTCTCTTTTAAACTAACTAAAGAACACCCAAATCTGATATCTCTAAAGAAAACTATTCCAATTGCAAGATATCTTTTGTGTACTATTCATAACCTTCTTTTAGTCACTGTTCATAATGTATTGCCTGGTCCAATTTTGACCCTTTAGATGACACAATCTCATTTCAATGTCTTCATGAAAGATGTAGATATTGAAGTTCTCTTTCGAACCCTATAAGAATGACCTTGATCTAATATCCCTAGAGCAAGTTATGCCTTTTTTTCCCAAATAGGTTCATTATGGTTGAGGACAAAACCTTGTTTGATTTCCTTCAGCCATAACTTTATTATCTGACCTCCAAATGAGATGAATCTTATGTCAAAACAAACTAGAGACATAGAGCTACAAATGATATGAAGAAATAGAATTTTGACCAGTCCCTAGGACTTATTTCTGGATGGAAATTGTTATCCGGCCTCTAAACAAAGTGATCCTTGAGACAATAGATTCCACACAAATTGTGATATCTCTCCATAAAAAATTGATAGCATTATGAATTGATTGGAAAAAGGTTTTGATTGAAGGAAAGTGAAGTAATCTGTTGGAATAGTATGAACTGGTGTTATTTGACTGAGCATGCTTTGGCATTTTGAATATATCTAGATCTGTAGGGTTCCAACTGAGATGATTTTTAATATGGAGTAAACTAGAGATGTAGGTTTACAAATTATATAAAGAGGTCAAATTTTGATCCCACCTCCAAGATGTTCAATATTTGGATGGAAGTTGAGCATAGAATATTTGCTTCAGTATAAGAATGATTCAGAAAATAGGGCCCGACGCTTATGGTATCAGAGAATGAAGATGATCTGAGGATGACTAATGAGGGTTAATCGGAATAACCATATATGGTAACAAGTACAAGCACACATTTTATGTCTCTAAATGTTGGACTTTAGAAGTAGGGTCCAATAGATATGTGTGAGTTGGGTTCCGGAATCGGTGCTTAACACTAAGTCTACCCCTAGATTGCTTAGTTTCTAAAGTTGATGAATGTTGATTTGTTATGAGTAGAAGTGATGAATGTTAAGTTCTTGCTGTGGTTTTAAAAGTTGTTTCTCTTTACTTATGCCTGATTGGCCCTAATCTTCACATGAGATTTTTGGCTAGTATCTTGGATTTCCATATTATAGGGCTTTAGGATTTTAGCACGCCGCAAGTGATGGTGATTTAAAAAATAACGGTAATGAATAGTAAGACCATGATAATCCGTACCATAGTACTGAGAAATGGTAGAAACCCAGTAGTTTATACCCAATTGTTGCTCCTATTACATAGAGTCACAATAATAGCATTCAGAACATGTGTAGAGGTATACACTGGGATGGTGTGATCCATACATCATAACAAAAAAAGTTCCTTTCTTAAGCACTTGTTGGTTTTTGATTTGTCAAAGACCATTTGACACATGAATTTATGTAACAACAAGTGCTCATGGCTTCATATAATGTTGTTATGGTCTTTCCTGAAGTTGAATTGCTCTAGCCTAATGAGCTCGTTCTAATAACGAGAAGCACGAAAGTCATCGTGCTGATCCACAATGGAAGATTTTGGGAAACCACAAATTAATAGATTTTAATCTTGCATCATATGCATCAAAAATAGAAAACAGAAGCAGAAACATAAAACAAAACCCAAAAAGCCAAGAACTTTCAAGTGCCATTAGATGTAACTTTAATAAAACATGAATTTAAGTTATGTACCTTACAATCTCCTTTGTTCTTCACTGTCTTCACCTCTTTAGGTTGTCGTAAACTACAATAACCAAAGGAGGACGTCTCTAATGATATCCACACGAAGAGCCAAGCTTAAAACCTCTTAACAAGAATGGCTAGAACACACACAAAGAGTTAGCTTTATGATGTATTCTTTGAGAGAGTGTTTGTAGAGAGTGAGAGAAGATGATGAACACTTTACCAAAATTCTCTTTATTTCACTTAACTTGCACAAAAATTGATGTTTCTTACACCTTTTGGTCTTCCTCTAACCCCTAACATCAATAGAGAGTTAGTGGGAATTAAGTCGTTTTTAATCCCACTTAATTTAGCATAAAACTTCCACCCTTTCTTTAAAGGGTAATTTTATTATCTTACTTACTAAAGGGTAATTTTCTCACCTAACCTAACAAGCAAGATTCACTTGTGTCATATGATTCACAATCATATGACCCTAAACTATCACATAGTCAAAGTTTATCTTCATGGCATTTCCACTTTAGCCAAAGATTCCCTAGTAATGACCCCAACAAGAGGCTGTGGGTATCATCTCCTTTTATCAAGAGTGATAAATCCTTTATTAGCTACTCAATTACCTTTGAATACCTCACGTTGTACCCAATCACCACTCTATGAGCAATCTTTAAGAGCCGACTAAGAATGGAGTCAAAGTACATGATTAGTAACCAAGATATCTTTAAGCACCTTAAGTCTCAGGATATTTGTTGCTATAGTGAGATTATCGTTGACACTAGAATAGATTATCCATATGATTGTCTCATGACAAGTCATCCAATGTACTTACTACTCTTAGCAAACATCTATATGTTAACTTTAAATTCATGCTTGCAGCTTATGAGATCCACTGTTTGTTCTAATCAAGGAGTATAACATGTGTTAGTCTATCCGAACTAATAATGTCTCATCTCATTAATCCTATGACTAGGGATAATTTAGATACTAACATAATTACACATGATAGGATAGGAATCTCATTATCATGATCTCATCATGATTTACTTTAAGTTATGTAATGTATCAAGGACTTCGTTAATTCGATTTAAGATCATTATCAATTCATAAAGAACATAAAGATCAAATTAAGGAAAAAGCCTTTTTTTAATCAAAAAGATTTGTACAATAAGTGCTAAAGGTGATTGCCTTTAGAGCACTTCTCTAACAACCTCCCATTTGCACTAAAACCAATTGCCTTTGTATTTAATATCATAGGTGAGTATATGAGATTCATATCTCTTTCGAGGAATCAACTTAGTCAAAGGATTGATAATATTCTAATCAGTGGGTAATCTCTCTATCTTGACATCATTTCTACCAATGATTTCTCTAATTAATGTTTGGATTTATGATGAGACCTTGGTTCCTTTGCTTGCATTATGGCACCATTATTGCCACAATACAACTGTACTGGGTCAATAATGCTAAGAACCACTCGAAGTCCTATAATGAACTTCTTGATCCAAACTACTTTCTTTGCTACTTTTGAAGCAGCAATGTATTCTGCTTAGATTGTGAATATGTAGTTGTTTCTTATTTGGAACTCTTTCAACTAACTGCTCCACCATTCAATGTGGAAATATATCTTGATTGGGATCTAGGGTCAACCCTGTTGGATTGGAATCTGACATCTATATATCCACTCACAGCAAGATCTCCTTTTTCACACACTAAAAATACATCCTTAGTTCTTCTCAAGTACTTAAGGATATTCTTAACAACCACCTGATGACCCTCTCTAGGATCTGAATGATAGTTGCTTGTAATACTTAGAGCATATGATTCATCGGGTCTCATACATAACATATCATACATGATTAATCCTATAGTCGAAGCATATGGGATCAAATTCATGCGAGTCCTCTCATCTTGAGTCTGTAGACACATAGATTTTAAGAGTATAATCCCAAGTGTCATAGGAAGATAACCTTTTTAGGACTGCTCTGTACTAAACCTCTTTAACATCTTGTCTATGTAAGTAGACTGAGAAAGATCAAGCAACTTCTTAGATCTTTCTCTATAGATTCTTATACCCCAAATATAAGTTGCTTCACCAAGGTCTTTTATGGAGAAATTCTTAGACAGCCAAATCTTGACTGATTGTAAAGCTAACATCATTTCATATTAGTAGTATGTCATTTTACATACAACATAAGGAATACGATTGCACTCCCCTTCTTATACACACAAGGTTCGTCCAGATTTTATGAGAAATCAAACTCTTAATTGTCTCATCAAATTGAATATTCTAACTCCTAGATGTTTGCTTCAATCCATAAATTGATTTTTGAAGCTTGCATACATGTTCACCATCATTGGATATGAAACCATTGGGTTATGTCATGTACACATCATCGGTTAGGTTTCCATTAAGGAAAGCTATTTTTACATCTACTTGCCATATCTCATAATCATAATGAGCAGTAATGGGCAAGAGTATCCTAATGGATTTAAACATGGCTACTAGGCTAAATGTTTCATCATAGTCAACTCATTGTCTTTTACGACAACCTTGAGCTACAATCTTAGCTTTATAAATAACTACATTACCATCCATGACAGTTTTCTTCTGGAAAACCTAATCATGGGTTTTATCCCTTCGGGTGTGTCAATCAAAGTCCATACTTGGTTTTCATATGTAGAATTCATTTCAAATTTCATGGCTTGAAGTCATTTTTCATATTCTGAACTCTTCAGAACTTCTTCATAGGTAGTGGGCTCATCATCTTCTATGAGCAATATGCCATCATGTTCACTTATGAGTAATTCATATCTCTCTGGAACATGACGTATCATACTTGACCTAAGAACTTCTTATGTGTCAGAAATTGAACTATTGTTTCATCATTATGAACAATAGTCTTAGGTCCAAGCAGTTGATTTGCATCTGTTTGAGTATCTTGAACTTCCATAAGTTCATTTTTCTCCCACTGTCTTCTTTTAGAAGAAACTATTTCTTAAAAAAAAACAACATACTTTGAAACAAACAACTCTTGTTCCAAAACATTGTATAACTGATATCCTATCATTTCTTTAGGATATCCTACAAATAAACACTTGATCGATTTAACTTCTAACTTATTTGCAAAATATGCTTCTCATAAGCTGGACAACCCCAAACTTTCATATGAGAAAGATAGGGTTTCTTGTTAGTCCACATCTCATATGGAGTAACATCAACTAACTTTGAAGAGACTTTGTTTAACACACAAACAACAATCTCGAGTGCATATCCCCAAAAGGATTTTGGTAGATCAGCTAAGCCCATCATTGACCTCACCATGTCTAATAGGGTTCAGTTTCTCCTTTCTGCACACCATTATGTTGTGACATGTAAGGTGGAGTCCACTGGGATATTATCCCATTATCACTTAGATAACTTGGAAACTCCTGGCTTAAGTATTCACCGTCTCGATCTAATCGAAGTGTTTTAATACTTCTACCCCATCCATTTCTCCACTTCATTTCTAAATTCTTTGAACTTTTCAAAGGCCTCGGATTAATATCTTATTAGATACAAATACCTATATCGTGAATAATCATCGATGAAGGTAATTAAATATATGAAACCACTTTTGGCATGTATGGACATTAGACCACATACATCTGAATGTATTAAGTCCAATAGCCCTATAGTTTGTTCACCCTTTCCCTTAAAAGGTAACTTTGTGATCTTGCCTAATAAGCAGGATTCACATATGTCATATGATTCATAATTAAATGATCCTAAACTACCACACTTGTATAGTTTAGTTATACGTCTCTCACTTAAATAGACAAGGAGACAATGCCATAAGTAAGATGATTTTACATTATCTCATTTTTGTATTTTATCATTATTGATATTTAAAAGTGGATTGGACATATCTAATATGTATATTCCATTGCATATTGTAGCATAAAGCATTCCATTTAAACTAATAGAATAACCATTGTTACTCAAATTTAAAATGAAACCAACTTTCTTAAGACTAGAAATTGAAATAATATTCTTAGTCAATACTGGTACATAAAAAAAACAATCATCCAATTCTATTACAAGCCTACTAGGGACTGTCAATACATAAGTTCCTATGGCTAATGTAGCAACTCTTGCTTTATTGCCTACGAACAAGTCCTACTCTCCTTTTTTGAGTTGTCAACTACTCCTGAGGCCCTGCATAGTACTAGATATGTGTGAGCCACAACCTGTATCCAATACCGATGTTGGGCCCCAAATTGTTTTTCTTGATGTTGTTAAGTATGAATTGTTTGATTATGTGGTTTTTCAAGATAAATTATCTTTGTTTAAAGTTTAATTAGCATATTAATGATTTGGGAGAATTATTGCTTAGGTTGATGGAATTGGAAGTGTTAGTGGAAAATTAAGATTAAATTAGAGTATAGTATGGTGTAAGCGAAAAACGAAGAAGTAAAAGTGTATAAGGGCAAACATGGAAGATCACTTAAGGGTAAGAGGTTTAAGGCTTGCATAAAGGGGCATTATAGTCCTTGCTCATTCTTTTTAGGCTTAAGTGAAAGAAAATAGAAGAAGAAAAATAAAAAGAAGAGAGTGTCGTTGGTGGCTTAAGGGAGAAGAAGAGAAAATAGGGTTTTGCCATTCTTGAGGATTTCGAAGGAACTCAAGCATCATCAAGTAAGTTTAGCTCTTTTCCTTCTTGTTTGGGTTGGATGAAACCCTAATATAGCTTAGCATGTGTAGGAAAATGGTGGTTGAGTGGTTTATGAAAAATGGTTAAATCTCTTAGGGTTGATGATCATGTTGTGTTTGTTTATGATTTTGGGTTAGAATGAGCTTAGAAATGAAGTTTAAGGCATGATTTAGGGTTTAGATGTGTTTTAATTGAAGGATGGGAGGTTTAGGGTTGAAGAAAGTGAGAAAAACAAGTTACGGAAGATTTCTGGGCTCGTTCGCCGCGGCGCGTCCCAGTTTTCTTGCCGCGGCGAGCGGCCAATTTTCTGCGGCAACATGCTTGGTATTTTGGGCATAACTTTTGATGTAGTTGTCCAAATGAGGTGATTTTTGTTGCGTTGTAAACTAGAGACATTGGAATACAAGTTTCATGAGAAATGAAGGTCTGAATCAGTCTATAAAGATATCAAATTGTGGATGGAACGTAAGCATGAAATTCTTGTTTCAGTTTTGGTTAATAGTTGAATTAGTAAAGTATGACTTTCCGATTTCTACCCCAAATTGATTGGGCTTTTAGCTATTTGATTAAGGAAATCAAGTGAGGCAAGAGGAACAAGGGGTTCAAGAGGAAACTCATTCCTAGGCAAGAACAAGCAAGAAATTCAAGGTGGGTTCATGTTTATAATAGAGTAAATAGGTCATTCATTGTTTTGTTCAAATTAAGAAAGATTTAATGCTTTAAATTGTATCATCAATGTTACCTTATGTGCTAGTGTGAAATCATATGATTTGCATTCATGATTATTAAAAAGGTTTCAAAAAGGGGTTTTCTCTTTTCAAGAAATACATGCACATGAAATCATGTTTTCCAAAATGTAAGAAAAGCAAGTTTACAAGAAAGTGCCAGTTTGGCAACCAAGTTTACAAGACTTTGAATCATGCATGTTATGTGGGTTTGTGATAGTCCCAAGAACCGTCACGTGCACGTTGACCATGAAAAGACTTCTCTTGCCTGCCCGCTAGTGGCACGGAGCTCCCCACAAGGACTCCAACTATGACTAAACAAGACCATTTCAATGGAAATGAGTAGTACCTCATGAACCCGGGCTAACCCAAACCATTATGCTATACTTATGTGTTTATGATTTGTTATCATGTTTCATGCATTCATGTTTGGAATTCTACTCATGAATTGGTTAAAGAACAAGCAATAATGACTTTTACATGCATAATTGCTATGATTTCAAAGAGTACCACGACAATGAGTTATTTTTGAATCATTTTGCCTATTTCTGTATTATAAATATGTTCCCATGAGCTTTATAGCTCACCCCCTTTACTCCCCCATTTAGGTGACGAGCAAGAGATCGAGTGAGTCACGAGTTACGGCAACCCTCCATTTTGTTCTGTTTATGTATTTTCAAGTTTCACTTTTGGAAGTCAAGGCTTTAGTTACATTTCAAAGTTTTATTGGTTCAAGTGTACGTTGTATTTTTAGCTCTTGAACCCAAAGGTTGTATTTTGATTTGAAATGATATTAAAGCTTTGTAAAACTCATGCTTTGGATATTAATGAGGTATGCATGTTTATGTTTTAAATCTTTCGCGTTGAATCATTTGGAAGTTTGATGAGTGTATGTAGTAAGTTTTGGGATGGGTTGATTTAATAAAAATGACAAAAGTTTCAGGTTATTCATGGTGGGCTGAAGGCATGCAGTCGCCGCGACGAGGCTGTCTGCTCGCTGCAGCGAAGTCGCATGAAGGGCTCGCCACGGCGAGAGCTGCTTCGCTTGCCACGGCGAGAACCCTTCCGCTCACCGCGGCGTGGAAAAAGCTGCGGCGACGCCCCTTGTGCCTCCGAGGGAATCTCCTTTTCTTCTTTTAATTTACATGTTTGAACTCCAAAGTCTTCCTTCATGTAGTAAGCACCACGTTTTCAAGTCCGATGTTAGGCTCCAGAAACGGGGTCTAACACCAGTGCTGACATGGAGTGATTTTAGGGAGGCGTTCAGGAAGAAGTACCTCTTCCGGGTCTATATCCAGGAAAAGGCCAGGGAGTTCTTGAATCTGAATCAGAAGGAGATGACGGTGAGCGAGTATGAGCTGAAGTTCACCCAGTTATCTCGATATGCAGCTCACATTGTGGCCAATGAAGAAGATAAGTGTCCCAAGTTTGAGGGAGGCCTCCACCTGGGAATCAAGGAGAAGGTGATTATCCACAATTTTTGTGATTATCAGCAGTTGGTAAATGTTGCGCTCCAGGATGAGAAGCTTGAGAACATTAGGCAGGAGGTGAGCAGGAAGAGAAAGAGTAAAGAGCAGTCATCCAAGAAAGGGGGTAGTGTTCAGACAACTGAAAGGGGTGAGAAGAGTGCCCGTACTCAAGTCAGGGTGGCAGTAGTGCCCCCTCACCAGAGCAAGCAATTCAGGGCAGGGGCAGTACAGGCCTCCTTAGTGGGAGGAAATAGCAGAACAGAGAGAAGCAAGAACTAGAACCTCTAATGTGAGCATTGTGGGAAGCTACATCGGGTGAGTGTTACAAGTGTTGGGACCCGATCCGAGAACCGGATCCCAACCGGAAAACGGAAACGGAAAAGTGAAACAAAGTGCGGAAAGTCGCGAATTGAAATACGAATAACAAAGCGGAGACAAGCGAAATAGTCAAACTGAAACCAACATCGACATCCGTTTCAAACACAAAGCATAGCAAACTGATTGCGTTGGAAACACTAAGACATTCCAAATCCGGTCTAATTAATTTTTTTTCATTTTTATTAATCATTCCTTTTCTCTTTAATCAATCTCCTACAACTCAAAACAATACAATTTCCTATTTGGAAATTTAACCATTCCAAACTCACTAACCTTTTTCCATAAGCTCAATTCACTTTTAATCGCGCAGATCTTAATCCCATCTTAAAACT
>JANTNU010000007.1:8433245-8446360 GCA_024752395.1 Erythroxylum havanense | reverse complement strand
AAAAAAAGGTGATTCCTATCTTCATCAACTTCCTCGCATAATAAACAAGTTGATTCATTTGTGCCAAACCACCTGCTTTTGGTCCTAATCCTGTTTTTAATCACTAGCTAGGTGATTAGTGAGGCTTTAGGATTAAGAGTTTATTTCTATAAAAGATTATACCAAGGAACATCTGCTAGTTTGCTTGTGAAAATATTATGACAAGATTCATTAGTAAACATTCCACTTTGGGGCCCAGAAGACGAGGTCTTCTTTATTCTCTTCAATAAATTGTGGTAAGTGTTCAACAAGTTTAGGAAAACCTCTAAAATTCCCATACCTCTCAAGTTCAACAATTGATTGAAAATCCAAGAAACCTATCTTGTACCAGTTATTTGCTAGAAATTTAACTTTTTAAGATGGTATTTGTGGATCCATTTGATTTTGAGGGTTTTTTTGTCTGTATAGATGTCCAAATCCTCTTGCACATCAGCACCTTTTGGACAGTTGAAACTGAGATAATTCCAAGTCCACTTTGTTTCTTCAAGATGGTGATCTCACTCTATTTTAATTTTGCATTTTTGGAATTTTCAGTTTTGTCCGTCCACAGGAATGCTTTAAAAATTCCATCAATCTCGTTTATAACCTTCTTTGGCAAAGCAATATGTATTTTATAGTGTATGTGTAAACTGCTGAGAATGTACATGGTGAGTGTTAGTCTAGTAGCTTACAAAAAGAATATGTTTTGTGAAGCATTTGCCTTTGATTTGTTCTTTTCAATGAGAGAATTACAAGTAGAGAATTTAGGCTTAGATGTGGTAATAGGCACTACAGGGTATCTGAAAGGAACGGGATGTACGTTTAATCCTACAATTCTGCTGAGTTCTTCTTGGTTTCTTACATATGATGAAATGTATAAGTTGCTCTTGTCATAATTAAACTTTAATCTAGACCACTTTGAGAACATTTTCAATGTAGCATCATATTTGTGGAATGGGAATTTACACCACATAGAAGCATGAGATCATCTGCATAAATGAGGCATGTTAAATTGATTTCTCTGCATTTATAGTGAAATTGAAGACGTCCATTGCAAGATACTAATTTGCTTGGTAATCTTGATAGCCCTTCCATTGCAAGGGTGAATAGATAGGGGGATAAAGGATCACCTTGTCTAATCCCCCTTGCATTTTTGAAAGGTTTAATGGGAAGCCCATTTACTAGGACAAGGCAACAAGATCAGGTTGGTAAGGATTCCGGTTTTCTCTTCATTTCTATGATCACAAAGAGGCGTCTTTATCATTATGTATAAATGTACTATTCTTTAAGAGAAGAGGATTTTATGCGTGTTATGATCCATTCACAAATCTAGCATATTGGTGCATTGCTTCAAAACAAAGCTTAATAAACCTCCAATTAATTGTATTAAAGGCTTTACAAAAATCTATTTTCAGCAAACAACTTTTGATTCTCCTAAATAGACTAAGTTTAAGGTAGGTTACATCTAGAGCATTTAGAGATTCCACCTAATAACAATATCAAGGTTAATCATCTAATTAATTCTCTTAGCCATTGCAATTTTTCTTATCCAATACGCTAAGTTTTGGGATAGGAACTACAATCCTTTAATTCCTAAAAATTTTGAAAATTTTTTCTCTTTAAACAGTATAGGTGCTCCATATTAAGAATTAATTGTAAGGATTATATATTACAAATTATAAATCAATCATTGGAATTATAGTCTCTTAATTATAGGAATTACGTTCCTTACTTAGTTTTATAAATTTATATACATATGATTCTAACTATGTGCATTTTATATGAAGAAATATAATATATTTTATCCTATAATTACATGATATAAGAGCAAAGTTTTGTCCAATGAATAGAATTCTTAACTTTTGCTTCCTATTCTTCGTCATTTTAAGCTTTAAGATCTCACCTTTGGTACTAGTAAGAGTGCTCCTTGTCAACAAGCCACCCCTTAAAGTCTGGCCCTTAGAAAATTTCCATATGGGTCACATGAACCAATCAAAGCCCTTACCTTTCACTCATATGTTGGCATGTCTCGATGCCTATTGCCAGGGCCGTTCCTATCGTTTTATAGACCCGGGGCGAAATTAAAAAAAATGACCTTAATAAATTGAACGAAATAAAAGAAAGGCCTTAATAAATCGGCAGTATGCTTAAGTTTACATATTTATATGAAACATAAATGACTCAATTTATAAGTCTACATACAGAACCAAATATTAAATGATCATAATATTTAATTTTCTTCTAGGAACGTGGCATCTTTACAAAATCTATGCAGTTGATAGGAAATGGGCTAGCATATACTGCGACTTGATTGACCAATATGTTATTGAATGAGACTCTCACCATGACAAAGGGATGAGAATGACCCCCTTTTCAGTACTGAATGTGTTAATAGCTCCGAAAGGAAGGACATAATAAATGCATCATTAATGGGCCTGCATATTACTCAATTATTGGGTTTGTGCTGTTATCTTGTGGGCAATTCTTTTGGAGTTTAATTTTATGGCTGATTAATATTTTTTTATTTATATCTTTAAAAAAAATTTACCATGAGATTAGGGGCCCCTCTTTATCATGGGCCCTAGGCAGGTGCCCTGCTGGCCCTGGGCCTGCTGGCCCTTGCCCAGGGCCGGCACTGCCTATTGCAGTGTCTCCACCTTTAACCAAGTTCTACAGTGTCCACTCCTCCTTATTAGTGTTGCCGAAGGTCTAGCTCCTTATACTGCCATTGTCTTCAAGCCATTTTTTTTCCCTCTTCTTGTTGCTACTCCTCCAATTTGTTATTGTCACCAAATTTACCATTTAGGTTTTTCAAAAAATGTTAATTAATCTTATATGTGCTATTAGGATTTGATTTTATCATAGTGCATGGTTGTTATAGAATACACTTAAGGTGGACTAGTTTTTTGTGAATTTTAAGGGTTCATACTATCATGGAGTGATTTTTTTAGTTTGGCATCTGACTCACTTACATTGATTTTGGCTCTTTCTTTAACTTTGTTATTTGTATAGTTGAACAAACACAAAAGCTTGATAATGATGGATATCATTCCTGCAATGTCAATGATCACATAACATAAATTGATTAGTTTAAATTATTTTGATTAGTGTAAGATAGTTTGAATTTATCTAAGGCGCATTTTAAGGATCATTACCTTATCGATAACCCTCAATGAGATCATATTTGCAAAGATTGGCTATAAGATGATGCCCAATTATTATTGTAAATTTGAAACTCTATTAACAATAAGGTCTTAGTCTAATTAATCATTGTAAATATGTCAAGTACTTAATAGATTATTTAGAATTCCTATTTTTCTGAAAAATATTTTTTGTATTTATGAGGTAAAGGGTTTTATTATGATAAATGATAAGACCAATCCCTTCAATATCTTTTTATCAATTTCGAAAATATCTATGAAGAATTAAATGTTTTTATCATTTAACCCTGATATTAATGTCCAACAAGCTCAATGGGCATAGATGGCAATTATGAGTTCTTTCTAGTGTTAAGATTTTCTTATAAGGTCTTTACTAGTATACTTTGTACAAACATTAGTTCATTTGTTGTTCCTAACATTCAAAGTGTCAAACTATAGTATAGTGTCAATGAATATTGATTGTTGACTCCACAAGGACTACAAGTACTTATAATAACCTCTTTTCTATTATCTAACTAATATAAACTAAAATTTAACACAATAATGAACCAAAATATAGAAAACACTAAGATTAATCAATATTAGATAACTAGCACCTAGGTAATGAGTCCTCCTATGATTACAATTCAATTATTAATCATTAAATAGTTAAAATTCCTATCTTATATTAATATTATTCTCAAGACTATTAGCAACTAATTCTCGGTTGATTAACTGAAACTTGTTGCCTACTAAACCTAATATTTTATTACTTTATTCATAAATTTCATTATTACGCTTAACCCTAATCCAAATGATTGGTGTTGACCTATCTTTAGGTTTTCATGCAACTCCTTCAAACTATAGTAGATCTATTCATATAACAATATTTCTCAATCTCAATCATATAGATCGTAAATTGAGCTAATATTCCAAACATCCCGAACATATTAATCCAACAATAAAAATGAATAATTAAATCACAAATGAATTAATCAAATTGTATTAAATAAAAATCAAATCACAATAACCATCCCAACTTAGGTTCATCTTGCCTAGGAACTAAACTAAATTAGTTCATAAACATAAAACACAAAACAAACATCAAAAGTTCAGAAGAATAATTAAAAAAAGGAATATTTGATATAGATTCCCTTTTCTCTAATGTAATCCTCTTGAAACTTTAATGGAAAGTTATTCTCAAGCACCAAATGTTTACTTCAACTTCTCCTTTGTCTCCTCTGAATAATTAAGTTTTATAGTGTGAAATTAAGATTTTTGGAATATACATGATTGGTCATATAGTTGTGTAAGTTGTCTCCTCTTCATAATTAGGTTTTATAGTGTGAAATTAAGGTTTTTGGAATATACATGGTTGGTCATATAGTTGTGTGAGTGACCATTATCTCAAAAACATTTCAAAATCACATATTTACATGTTCACGAAAGCTTACATCGGTATGGGACATCATTATGTAAGTGACTTATATGGGTGTGTATCTTTATATGAGAAAAAATAACGTCTTTACATCTTTACACATTTATAGTGACCTACGCAGTTCTTTACACAACCATGCATGCTATTCACATGGTCATACACTTTATCGCATGGGTGTGAACCTCTAAAATAGCTTTAATTCCTGTGTGTTCTACCTCAATTTCTCTTAAATTTCTCTCTTTTTGATATACAAAGGCAACTGAGACTTGAAAACATTCTAGAAACAAAATAAGTACTAAAAACTACATGAAACTCTCAAATAACAAGCAGAACATACTAAATATGGGCACAAAAACATAGTCTATTAAATGTTTATCAAACATCCCCACACTTACGATTTTACTTGTTCTTAAGAAAATCATAATTCAAATAATTGAACTTAAAAAAAATCATCCCTTCCATGCAAACTCTAAATCATCATATCATATTTTTAAAAAGTCAAAAGTCAACGTACCTAATACGCAAGATTCTCTACTTTACAAGGGTCTAGGGAGGGTCGTAATGTACGTAACCTTCTTTTTGTATTTTTATAAAGAAGTTGTTTCTATGACTTGAACCTATGACCCTATGGTCACAAAGGAGCAACTTTACTAGTTGCTCTAACACTCACCCTCTATCATATCATATCAATTAAATCAATATACAATTAAAATTAGGTTATCTTATAACCAAATTTCATAAGTTAATATCAATAGCAATCACATTGATAATCCTTTTGAAATACATTAATAACAATAGCATCCAGTTAGAGTCCCATTGATATGAAGAACTTAGGGAAGTCTAGTAGTACACAGTCTTATCCTTAATTAGTAAAGAGGTTATTTTCGATAGATTCATGAGAGAAAAAATGCATAAGCATGTTAAAATAAGAAATAAGAAATAAAAATAAAATAAAAAGACATACAAGATAATAATAATAATAATAATAATAATAATAATAATAATAATAATAATAATAATAAAATATGTACTAAAATAAATAATACAATAAATATAAAACAAGATAAAAGAGTAAAAAAAGATAAACAAGTAAATAAATACACAAACAAAAAGGAAGAGAAGTATATAAATAAATCAAACAAGTCATTACAAGAAAACATTTTGGCTAAATAAGAGATGGTTTAGACTAAATAACTAAGAGTGATAATCTTTTTTAAATCAATATCACAAATTCCTTATCGTTACAAAGGATTTATTCTATGCACTTAAAGTGTTTAGGACAAAAAATATAACAAACTCTCAAATCATTACATAGGAAGATTCTTAACGATAATCTTGCAATAAATTCACATCTCCACCACTTTAAGTAAATGGTTGTAAAAAAATCACATCTCCATCACTTATAAGTAAACTAGAAACAAAAATGAAACGGTTTTTTTGACAAGAGTGTAATGAAGCTTAGTTAAAGATATGGAGGAGATAATTTAAAAAGTTAATAATATTGAAAAAAATTTACATAAACAAGATTAAATAAAACTTGGTTCTTCATAGCATAGGGCCTTCAAAAAATAATTTCATTGATACAACAATAATTTTTCTCACTCTCTAACAAATATAACAACTTTCCTTTTCTTCTTTTTGTCTTTTTCTTTTTTAAATATGCTCACAACACATAATTTGTAACTTTTGAACTTCTTCAAGCAACTTTCAAGAGCATAAAATTATAACAATAAAGCATTTGAAAAGAAACAAATTAACATTCACCATGTACCAATAGTCACAGGAATATCAAACATTTTATTTGTTTAAAATTCTTCAATATAGCCCAAGTTTCAAGCAATCAAGTAAATTTAAATTCCACAAGGTTCAAAATAATAAAAACTTTTAAAGACAGATAAGATAAAAGCTATCAATATGGCTATAATCAATTAAAAGTTTAAGTCTGAAAAATGGCCAACCTTAAAAGATAAAACAACTTAGATAATAATCAAAGAAATACGCTAAAACAAAAGGTTAAATATAAGTGCCCTTATCATTTTAATACCTTTAGTTTAAAAACGTGATCTTAACACGAATAATAGAAATAAGTCCTGTAATTATCCAACTATGTGTAATAATACACAAAAAAGAATAAAAGAATATCAAATAATGATATATTTGCTCTTAAGTTCAAAAGCTCACAAATAGGACTCATATGCATAAATAATATGTAATTTTTATTCAAATTAATTATCTCAATAATTATTAAAAATATAGCTTATAAAACAAAGTCTAATCTAGCGTTCATCCTTTTTCATACTAAGTTAATTCAATAATCAATAATAACTTATAATGTTTTGGACAGATTTTAACTAAATCAAGATTTCAATTAATAATAATAAATAATAAAGATTATAATAAGATGAAGAAATTTCAATTTTTTTTCAAAATTTTAATTAACCCTTCCCTGCACTTAGAATTGTCCATTATCCTTAATGTATACAATAAAAAAACAAAAATATATAACATCAAAGAAAACACAAAAAATGAGAAAAGAATATTTTGGTACTTTAATAAAAATTACAAAATCTGAATTTGGTGAAGAGATCTAATCTTATTTGTACTCATCCTCATAAAGAGTAAAAGAAAATAAAAAAACAAAAATAAAAAATTTTAGACTACATAAAACAATAATATTTTTTGACACAATTAAAGCAAGTTCTCTCACTACCTTCTTTTCTCTGGCCTCTCTCTAGGAATTTTACTATCTTACCCTTTTTTAGCTTTCTTGTTTTGGAAACTTAACTCCCGCCACTCTATTTTTAGATACTGTTCATCGTCTTTCTTCTGAATTCTCTACTTGGTGAAGGCTTTGACAATGGAGGTGATTGGTGAGGCTCCCTTACACTTGAACTCTAATAAGTATCCTGAACTCTTAGCTGTAATTGAGAGCAAAGAAATAGGTTCATATCTGATTGAAGAAATAGTCGCAAAAGATGCCAATAAAGAACTTACACATATCCAAGGGGCTTAGAAGAACAAGTTGAACATTTAACACAACAAACGTATGCTTAAACATTATTCAAATGTATTGAAGGATTGAGTTTTATGTCCTCCTAAAGAGTTGCTACAAGCTAGAGCTATGGCTTAGCCATTAACATTAGTGGGGTATTTTTTGAGTAAACATCCAGCTTTTCCAGTAGTGAGAGCTTGGGTTGTTCCAAGATGGGGAAAGAAAGTTATGGAGAAGACAATGTTAATAGAAGATGGTAATTTTCTTTTCAAATTTTCATCTAAACATAATCTACTTGAAATCATCAAATCTGGTCCATGACATGTTGGGGAACAACATGTTCTTGAAGAAATGGAAACCTGGTTGGGATTGTGATAGGGGCAACATAGATGTCTTTCCCTTCTAGGTTCAATTTTATAATATCCCTATTAAATTATGGACAATTAAAGGCCTAAGCTACCTAGCAAGTTCACTAGGCAAAACCAATTTGTGTGGACTCTCAAACAGTGAACATAAAGTGGACTTTTTTTTTTCAAAAATTTGCATAGAAGTGAGCAAGAACCAGATAAACTCCTTATTTTAAATCTAGATGAAGATGGAGAACTTAAAAGAATTGAAATACCTATCTCTTATCTATGGAATCCTATTAAAAAGAATTGGAAGCCTATTAGTAAACTATTCAAAACTGGTTGGCATGATAAATTGAACGAACTATCTGCTATTGATGAACCTAAGGAAAGGAACCAGAATGATCTGCCAAACTATAAGGAATAAGCATAGTTAGAGATTCAAACTATGGAAGGGCAGATCACTAGTAACTCTGCAACTTTAAATAATCACAATATGTCTAAATCCAAGCAGATATAGTAGTCAACAATAACTTGGAGAAAGCTAGCATCACTAAAAAGATGGATATGGAAGACATTGAAAATCAAATGGAAATAGTATAGAAAAACTGCAGACAAGATGAATAGGAGGGAACTAGTGAAAATGCCTTGAATTGAGTTGGCAATTCCAGTACTAGTGCAAGAGGAAAGTGATCAACAATAATCTTGCCTTTTTTATGATACCAACACAACATTTGCAATCAACAGTAATCTTGCTTTTTTCAAAACAATCTTGAATCAGAAGGTGGAAGAGGGATCCAATCAACAACAGGGAGGGAACTTGAAACTTTTCTTCAAAAAGTCTAGCTGATAGGCCTGAGATTTAGCGAGAGACTCATTACCTGGATAGACAAGCAACAGGGTCAGTACTTAATAAGAAGGAAACTGGATAGAGTTACGATAAACCCAACTTGGTTAACTAATTATACCCAATTATTTACTCACTTTGGGGAAAATCTCTTAGTTGATCACTCTTATATTCTTATACAAAATATGTACATTTTTGAATATAAGGGAGCTCCTTTCAGCTTCTTTAATAGACTTACTAAGCAAACTGATTTCGTGGATAAAGTAAGAAATTGATGGAATGAGCATATTGAGGAAAACAAATCTTTCCAATTGATGCAGAAATTGAGAAGGGTGAAAGCATCTCTCAAAAGTTTTACTTATAATAACATTAGACAAGTTAAAGACTACAAAACTAGGCTCGAAGCAACTTAATATGATTGTTATCTCCATCCTTATATTCCTCATATGAGAGACACTGAACTTCTAACAAGCATAGATTCTTCAACAGAAGGCTAGAGTGGAATGGTTGAAAGATAGGGATCAAAACATAAAATTTTCAATGCTTCTCTTCTAGAAAGGAGAAACAACAATAAACTTAAAGAGCTTAGGGATGCAAATGGAGTCTCTTACTCCTACCAATCTACCATATTGAAAATTATTAGACATTTCTTTGAAAAATTGCTTGGAACTTCAAATCAGTCTAGTATTCCTTCTGATATGAAGAGATTCTTCGATTTCACTTTAATTTAGAATATTAGGGACTTCTTGATTGTTTCTATTTCAGATAATGACATAAAAAGTCCTATTCAATCTAAATGCTTCAAAGGATCTAGGTCCAAATGGTTTCATTGCTTGCTTTTTCCAAAAGACCTTGGATATTACTGGTGAGCTGTTTTCACAAGTTATTTAGGAAAATTTGGCCTCTTGCTAGATGTTGAGAGCAATCAACCACACCCACATCTGTCTTGTTCCAAAGAAGTGAAACCCCTCCTCTTTGGTTGATTATAGACCCATTTCCTGTTGTAATACCATTTACAAGGCAATTGCCAAGCCTTGTAAGAGATTGTCAACCTAACCCAAGGAGCATTCATCTAGGGCAGATCCATTGGGCATAACATTATTTTCACACAAGAACTCCTAAAAGACTACCAGTCTAGAAAAAACATACACAGTTGCATATGGAAAATAGACTTCTGTAAGGCTTTCAGCACTATCAGTTGGGCATTCATTCAGGTCTACCTTGATGCCTTGGAATTCCCTTTATAATCTAAGAAGTGGATCGTGATGTGTCTTATTTCATCAGTTAGCATCCCTATAAATTGTGTTCCATCTAAGCCATTAAATTGTGCAAGAGAGATCGAGAAAGGAGACCCCTCTCTCTTTATATCTTCATTTTGGTTTTGGAAAGATTGTGTAGATTGCTTGAGGAATTGACACAACATAATGGTAGATTCAATTATCATCACAAATGCAAAATTCGAAAATGATAGTTATAGATTGCATTGTATTCTTGTGGGTATTTTAGTTTGTATTTAGTTGTTAATGTGATTGTTTAGCGCGTGATTAGATTAGAATTGTGTTAGTTAGTAGATCTTTATGTTTTAAGTATTTTATGGGTTAGAGCATGTTTTTTAGCTTCAATTTTATATTTTTTAGGTACCTTGATGTGTTTGCTAGTATTTCAGGGCAAAAAGTGAAAAACGAAGAAGATTTAGAGAAGACTCAGAAGCTAACCCAAGGCTACGATCGTGACAATTGGCCATAATCATGACAAAAGGATGATAGAGGTGCTATCGTGATAGAAGGCCAAAATCTTGGCCATGATCCTGCTCAGAGATAGACGAGGGGATCCTTTCGATTTTAAGTTTTCAAGGGTCTTTTATAAGGACTTTTCCAACCTAGAAAAGACCCTAGGGTTGTCCTAATTGGAAAAGTCTATAAAAGGCTTAAGGATGAAACCCTAAAGAGAGCTTCGTTTTTGCCACTTTTGGAAAACCCAAGGAGAGAGAAAGAAAAGAGAGAGGAGAAAGGAGGGGGTCCTCGTGGCTACTATCCTCCTAAGGCATCCAGATCCCCATTCTATTGTGTATTTCTTTCATCTTGTTTTTCTTTTCTTTGAATATGAAGATGAATATGAATATATGTATAGATTTTGGTTTGATTAAGATATTTTAACTTTCCTTTGGAATTTGACCTTGACTTAGTGCTAATTTGGTTATTATTGTATCATTATGAATGAATGTTGTGATTGATTGGGGTATTTGCATATTTTGATAATAAACCGAGAGAGTGAATAAGATAAAAATGTTTAAGTGGTAAAGATAGATGACATGGTAGCTTTGATCCAACCTGTAAGTTATACAAGCTATCAGTTGAAGACATGATTGACCTTTTCTTCAATTGCACATATTCAAAAGTTGTGTGCAACCAACTACTTTAAAAGTTGGAAGCTCACTGCACTTCTTATGACTGGAATGTCATGCTAAATTGGATCATCCGAGTTTCCAAATAGGAGAAGGATGGCAAGCTATTTAAAGCAACTTTCACAATCACAACTTACAACCTATGGGATGAGAGAAACAAAAAGCTCTACTTAAGGGATGAGACAAGCAAATATCGATTTTTAGAAAACATTATTAATAAAATCAGAGCTCCTGCAATGGCAAAGGAAGCAACACTTGACTTGTCAACAAAAATGAAGTTGAGATGGACCTTGTAACTTGGTTGTTTTGAAATGTGCGTAGTGTAACTTTTTGTGCTAGCCATTGTAATGGTAGTTTTTGGGAGATTTCTTAAAGGACAATCTTGTAAATAGTTTAACTATAATCAAGGAAAATTACTTCAATTTTCAAAAAAATAAAATAAAAGAAAGATACACAATATAATTAAAATAAAATAAACCTAAACGAGTATCTTAGACTATCCTATAGTTGTCAGTTTATTGGCTAGTGTAGTATGTCAATCAGGGGAGGATCCTCGAATCTTTAATAAGCATCGTATGACTATAGAGCTCAAGATGACTAGTGTTACAAAGGTATTCTCGGAACTCAAGCTTTCACTGAAGTTTCTCGCTCACACCCTTTGCACGACAATCTCGCTTAGATCCGTTAAAGAAAAGACTCAGCCTTTCTCTCACCCTCGAAGTGTTTACCTCGCCCACACTCGAAGAAACAATACTTAAAAGAACAATAAGAACAAAGGCAACAAGAACGCACAGAGATACGATATAAAACCAACTTTATATACTTTCCTCAAAAGAATACAAAGAATGCTCTCTCTGACTAAATGAGAAAAGCAAGGCTTGAATGAGCTATATATAGGCATCCTAACTTGCTTTCCAAGTTACATTCAGAATCCTACTCAATCTGAACTGCCTAAGATCGTGCTAGATCACGTCTATCCTTATCAGATTAAATCACGTGGACCAATTAGACGACACCCCCGTCTAAATAGGACTCTAACTGATAAGATAAGATAACAATAAGATAGGGTTTACATTTAACTCAGAAACTAACATCCTTGTCCTCGAAGAACTCTATTATCTTCAGACGTTAAGTTCCGTTGTAACTCTAACTCCCAGTTGTCGCCACAACATCCAAGATCTCCCCACGATCTCTATCCGTTGATGATGCAATATGATCTCGCCGAAGCCCACTAGCACATTGGCCCGATCCAATGCTCCCACAATAAGTCCATTAGTTGTGGTCCATTCATCCAAGCATGGGCTAAGTCAATCTCCACAAGGTTCGATACTCTACCAAAATTCGCTCCAAGTCTGATTCCACTCTCCCGTATTTGCCTTAGTATTTTCGCATGCCTCCCTCATGCGTGAATCCAGCTAATCTCTTGCCTAAGGCTCCTCATCAAGGTAGCTGAGAAGTGCTCAGGAACTTAGGGGTCTAACAAACCACCCCTGCCAGATGGATTCGACGCCCTCGTCGAATTAGTCTGAAGGTAGGCGTTCACCTGATCTTCGAACTGCCACAAGGTTGTATCTTTCTCCCATGTTGCTTCCGCGACAGGTTTACCCTTCCACTGAATTAAGAACTCTGTCCGTTGGTTCTTCTTATATTGACCCATAGTCCGGTGGTCTAGGATCTTCTCCACTTGATCCTTGAACTGTTTTCTCACAACCGGTGGTGCACGCTTCACCTGAGTCCTATTCGGATCTGATGCATCCTCATAGAAAGGCTTGAGAAAACTAACATGAAAAGTAGGGTGTATCTTTAACTGCTCAGGTAACTTCAATCGGTATGCCACATTCCCCACTTTCTATAGCACTTCAAACGGTCCATCATACTTCGGCACCAATCCCCTATGCACTTGCTTGCTTGAGATCTTCTTCCAAATTT
>JANTNU010000007.1:8369639-8382400 GCA_024752395.1 Erythroxylum havanense | reverse complement strand
TATTAAAATATACAGGAAAGCAAATAAAGGATCCAATTACAGGTTGTGTGGCGATAATTGGGCTGAAGTTCACAAAAGTGTTTCTAAGGTTTATAAAAGAAGTTGAAACCGAATTCGTGTGAAACAGAGTATGTCCAGAAACAAGTATCTCCTTGGTAGAGAAATCCGGTAGCAAGGTTCCATAGCTGTCTTTGCTCACCTCTGCTTCATCCTTATTTCCTTCGCTCCCATTTCTCAGAACTCTTTACTATATTATCTACTCATTCTTCACTATCACCTATAGTTCCGTTGTATATCATATAAATGACATCAGTACAATAAGTTCCAGAAAACGAGTGATCTAATCAAGCGATTAGCGATTTATCACACACCACCAACCCATGAACTCACGGGCTTCCTTAATCTGGTTCACCAAAGATGACAAATCAAACTCAGCAGAAAAAAAAATGACCAACTTCAAAGTAGTCATTGGTGCTGAAATAAAAAGTCAGTGGTTTCCAGTGACCTACAATTCTGTAAACATATATACAAAATGTCACATGAAACTCAAGTGGAATAATCTATTCAAGAAAATAGCATTGGATGGTCTATGTTTTTCCTGGGTTTGCAGCACGAGAGATTAGGCTCAGTTAGGGGGTAGGATAATTGATAAACCTCAAGGTTTTATATGGATGTCTAAGAATACAGACTAGCTACCTTGATTGGTGATCCTTTGGAGAAGATATACATGATTTGTAGTAAAACACAATTCCCTTGAGGCTAACTCTCTTCTTCGTTAATCGCATGATGAGCAAAAACAAGGAATGTGAAACTAATCAATGTGCTGAACATCATATTACAATACCAAGATTATGGATGATGATGAGACCAAAATTTGTGACGGGCAGAACCCTAAAGAATCAAAGCTCCACTTATGAAGCAAGGTGTCAGCTCCCACCTGTATCAAGTAGATAAATTACACATTCAGAACTGAAATTAATTATAATTCAAAGTGCCCATCTGTTCTCTGCATACTTGTATCAAGACAAGTGAACATCTTGGCTTGGTGTTACCAAGTTCAAGTACTGAAAGATTCAACTTCAGTTGTCATAGGGTTAGGAAAGACAATAAAGATGTCAAGCACAAGAACATGAGACCTTTATCAAGCATAACATGAGACCTGAACATTTTTATTAGATTCCTACAGGAACTATCTCAACTTGCTATCAGTGCAGAGCAAAACTGGGGATGGGGCAGAATTGCAACTCCAAGTCCAAACCAGTATGCATTTAATTTTTCTTCTCAGATGTCTCGATATAATATCTAACGCGTCTCAAGGAGAATAGAAAAATCAAAATCAAAATTTTCTTTAGCTCCAGTTGAAGCATCTTGAGCCAAAAATAATAAGACCCATCACATTTGCAGATATAACATTCCGCTTCCATTTACTTCACCCCATACCCACAGCTTTACAATAGGAAATCATAGCATGGCTTTAGCTAACATAAAAGCAATAAATGAGCAATCACTTACCTCTATTTTGACCAGACTGTGCAATCAATTCAGAATTAGATGATTCTGCTTTCATGTTAGCAAGGGATATGGGTGTCAATGGTGGAGAATCAACTTCCTCGGCTTTGCTCAAGGCTTTTGGAGACTCTAAAAGCTTAGAAACATGTACAGTCATTGCTCTCTGACTGCTTGAGGGTATTGAATAGCTTCGAGAGACTAACAAAGGCGGAGTGGGAAGACGTGATGCCCTGTTTTTTGCTAAGGAAGGACTCTTACTTGCACCGGGAGGCTCAGGATTTCTAACCAAAGGTGCAGAGTGCGTGATTGATACTGCAGATTTTGTTGCGTTGGTGGCTAAACCCCCTGGTGGCCTAGGCAGCTCATGAAGCTCACTTATTTTTGGAGATGAAGCGAAGGGAGGGGAAGCACTTGGGGATACTTTCGGAGATGCAGTTGGCTGAGGAACTGGGGCACGTGAAAGAACTCCAGGAACTTGTTGAAAGAGTTCATTAGAGGGAATGGGACCACTGGCAAATGAAGCATGTTTTGTTGTATATTGTTTACCAATTATTGGACCAGAAAAAGATTGTCGCTTCATTTTCTCATTGTCAGGTGTATAGGGGTCAAGCCGAAGAACTGGAACTCCTTCAGGTAAACGAGGAGGTAATTGGTTTGAGCTGCTGACACTGTTGATTGCTGCATGTGTCTTGACTAGTGCAAACTCGGATGGATTACCATCACTAGAATCTTTTTCCTGCCTTTTCTGTTCCAAAGGTGAAGAATGCCACAAACTATGGCCAGGTCCACTTAGGTCTGTTGGCCTTGTGAGGGGATATACATTACTTGGTTTTGAAGATAGAGAAGCTTTGGCATCAATAGGTGTTGGAAGAACATATGAATTTGACTTCTGTGGTGTTGACTGCTGTATCTGTCGCAATCTTTCAGCAAACTCAGGCTTTCTATCAGGAAAAATTGGCTCAGAATGACTACCACCCTTATGTTCCCTGACCTGGATATTCTCTTCAACTTTTTTTGAATTAAACTGCAAGTGATAAGAATTGCAACACCATTGAACTTCTGGGTGAGAAATAATAAACAGAGTAAACAATCCAAAACAAATTTGTTAACATAATAAAAATCATCAACATTAAAATCTACATCAAAAGTGTTCCATTAGCATTTGTAAGGTTCAGCAAAATGATATGACACGCATTTCAACGTGGCCATAGATTAATAGAAACAAACCCAAAAAGAAAACTCAAAACCACCATTAAGCAAGCAAGAATCTACCTCCAAATATCCTGCTGTTGATGTTTGAGGAAAATAAAGATCAACCTCATCCTCCTGATTAATTAGAGATGGATTCATTAGAACAAAATAGTATCCAAATAAACAGTTTTTGGTAGTCCTACTAAGTTTGTTTCCCTATTTTAGATTTCTTACAATAATTTACTGCACTTAAGACCTCTGATCATTGAAAATGGCAAGAAAATCTTTCTATCATCTCCATTAAAGAATTTTGTACTCTTAACTACATAAAAAAAATTGTTGACACACATCATATTAAAATGAAAACAGATTATTAGAGAGGGATCGAGTAATGGTTCTATACTTTTAAGTAGAAATTTTAACCCTTTAAATAAGAACAGTTGTTTTTTATCTACAAGATCATCTCACAAGTTCATAAATTCAAAGTTTTGAGAAATGTATCTATACTCCCCTTGGGGAAAAGCCTCCCCTGACATTTTATCAGTATTCACTCAGCTCGAGAACAGGAAGAGCATATTTCTTAAACAAGCATTGTCAAGATCCAAAAAGACAACAGCCTACACATTTCATGACCTTAAACTACATTCCTTATGCAAAGAATCTCCTTCCTACTCAGTTTGATGCACAAATCAAAAAATCCTGACAATGCCAAAGATTATGTCAATCAAACTATCAAATTTCTTTCATCAATCCTCGTGTGTTAATACTCCTTAACAAAATGGAGATGCAGAACAGAAAAATGGTCACTTGTTGAATATCACAAGGGTACTACTCTTTCATAAAAATGTTCCCAAAAATTTTTGGGAGGAAGTTGTTCCAACTTCTACCTACTTACATAACAGATTGCTAACTAGAGTTCTTAATTTTCAATTACCAATAAATGGTATTACACAATTCTATCCAAATCTAAGGCCCTCCAATACTCTTGTTCCTAGAACTTTTGGAAGTATAGCCTATGCTCATATTCACCCTCAAAATAAAGGAAAACTTGATCCTCATGCTCTTAAGTGTGTTTTTGTTGGTTACTCTACATGTAAATGTGAAGTCACTAACATTAAATATATATTGTTTATTTTACGACAACCATTATGTGACATTTGATTCTAAAGTATATTTCATGTGTATGAAATATTTAAATGTGAATTAAAGAGTATGTCAGGCAGATAAGAGTTAGCCTTCTCAAGGCCACAATGATATATAATTTTTTTAATAACCAAAGATTACATGGTATTTTCTTTATTGACAATTATAAAAAATTATCAAGTGAACCAAGTTGACATCATGCACCTTATATAGAGAGATGACTTGAGTCAACAGTTAAGATTAAATAATAATTTATCCCCTATAGTTCGTTGAAGTTTCTATATATATATATATTACGAGGGATAAATGTATTTCAAATGAAATTTTACCTAGGAATAATCCTAATGAATCTTCTAAAGGAAGATAAAGATTCTTCTTAAGTCTTCATGTGTCTTATGATGTAGGCTTGAGGGTTAAACATAAGATGGATATCTAAAGGTTGATATTTCTTTTTTGTTTGTTTTTAGCATACATATATTGGTTTATGAATTAATGCTTAAGAAACAATGTTCTATTATAACTTACGACTCGTCATCCTTTTTTAGGCTAATGGGCCTTAAGTTTACTTAAAATGCCTAATTATTTGAAAAGGGTAAGTTTAATCAATAAATTTTTATTCATATAACGAGGTTGAGTCCTAATCGATATCAAAGTCTAATCAAGTTTAATTAAAATATAATTCATCCACATAATCTAAGTGATAAAAGAGAAGCAAGAGTTACATAGTTTTCATTTTAAATTAGAGATGAGAATTGTCATTCTACCCTAAGAAAACGACGTAGAGGAGGAATTAGGCTATATTAGAAGACATATGAAAAGTCTTTAGTATAATGCTATACTTATCATGAATTTAAGCATTATTCTTAAGAATGCAAAATGATGCTAATTATCATGTAAATACCATCCATAAAATGTTTATTTCAGATTTTTCCAATATTTACTAAGGTACTTAATTAGGGTCTCTAGTATATAACTATCTTAATGCTTCTTAATGTAGCTTAATTATACAAGTGACGATGATCTTCTTCAATTATGTGAACCCCAAATATGCATGTACGCTCACCCATAAACTCATTCTCTGATACAAATCAACTCCATTTTCACAAATTAACAAAAATTTCTAACAAGAGGCATTTCATCAAACACCTCATATGCATCAACAAATCATCCCAACTTCAAAAAGAAATTTGAGAACTTAACCTTCTAACACTAACATTTCAACCTAAAATGTTGTTACCCATTCACAAAAGACTCAAACATACCAAACAAATAACTCAAACATGCCCCAAAAAATTCAAATTATTAACGACATACGTACGGGTGGAGGTGGGAAGGAAAACAAAGTCAAATGGTGGGAAAGACCTACCCCTTCTGACGCACCACCACCATTCCACGACACCAACGATAACGGACAACCAACTGACAACGACACACCAGATGAGAAGACGAAGATGTAGTAGGGAGGAGAAGAACAAAGGGAGACTGATTCGGGAGGTTTATAACATTATCAAAACGACGTCGTTTGGTGTTAAATTAAATGACGTTGTTTTCTTCAACTTAATAACGTTCAACCGCAAGCAAACGACGTCGTATAGGTTTTTCAATTTACCAACGGAAATTTCGTCGGTGAATCCCCTCGGTAATATCAAACTACATTCACCAGCCAACAAAATTCCCGCGCTTCTTTTCCAACGGTATAGTGACCGTGGCTAAATTATTTTTTTCGTCAATATTTCCGACAAACGTGTTAATTCCATCAGTAATTTGTGACGGTGTGATTTCCATCGTTTTTTTTCCGTCCCCAATTCCTATTCTCCTTGTAGTGAATATAATTTTAAAAATACCTTCCTCCATGAAGAACTAGAAGAAATATACCTGGAAGTTCCACCCAGATTTAAATCTCAAAAGGGATTGGAGTGCAAATTAAAAAGGCTCTTTATGGACTAAAACAGTCACCAAGAGCTTGGTCTCGGAGATTCATGAAGGCTATGACAGGATTTGGGTATAAGCAAAGTCATGGAGACCGTACCCTGTTTATCAAACATTCAAAAACTGGGGAAGTAATAGTATTATTGGTGATGTGGATGGCATCATAGTCACTGGAAATGATGAAGAAATGTTGGTGTTAAAGGAAAAGTTATTCCAAGAATTTGATATCAAAGAGCTGGGAAAGTTGAAATATTTTCTAAGAATCGAGGTTGCACATTCAAGGCAAGGTATATTCATCTCACGATAAAAATATGTGCTGGATTTGTTGAAAGAAACAGGAAAATTAGGGTGCAAAACAGTAGCTACTCCAATTGAGATCAATCACGGATTGAGTGATGCACCACATGATCAAGCAGTAGATAAAGGAGCTCATCAAAGATTAGTTGGAAAAACAATATACTCAACACGTACAAGACCAGACATTGCCTTTGTAGTAAGTGAAGTGAGCCAATTTATGCATAACGTCAAAGAAGTAAACTTCAAAGTTGTACACAGAATTCTGCAATATCTAAAAGGTAGTCCAGGAAGAGGAATTTTATTTAAAAGAGGAGAAAGGATTAAGCTGGAAGCCTACACAGATGCAGATTATGCAAGTTCCCCAGTGGACAGAAGATCAACTTCAAGATATTAAGTTTCATGGGAAGAAATCTGGTTTCATGGAAGAGCAAAAAACAGAATGTTGTGGCAAGGTCAAGTGCAGAATCATAATTCAGATTCATGGCTTTAGGGATCTATGAGTTGCTTTAGTTAAAAATAGTTCTTGATGACTCAGTTCAATAAAATTACAATGTGATAATAAGTCTGCAATCAATATCGCACACAATCCTGTACAGCATGATAAATCTAAGCATGTGGAAGTTGACAGATTTTATAAAAGAGAAATTGGATAGTGGCCTAATGTGCATGCCCTTCATCTCATCAAAGAAGCAAATAGTTGATGTTTTGACAAAAGGACTATCCAAGACAACCTTTGAAGACTTTGTTAGCACGTTGGAAACGAAATATATTCATTCACCAACTTGAGGTGGAGTGTCGGTAGTATGCATTATTAGTTAGCTGCATATTTACGTATAACCTATAATTAGTTGTATGATTCTGTATATTCCTAATTTCTAGGATACATTTTAGGAATATTTCCTGTATATATTCTTGTAAACTATTCAAGTAAAAACAAAATAGAATTATTCTGCTTTTCACAACCCTCCTTTAAATACCTTATAGCACCTGCAGAAGCCTTCATTTCTTCTTATGATGCATATACAACACAAAAAGGTAAAGACCAAAAAGCATGTCACTTTCCCAAAGGTTTCACAACCCATTCAACCTTTCCTTGAGAGAAAAGTCCATATGCTTAAAAGAATGCTACTTTCTTATAGTGTTGTCCACAATTTTTCACAATGACCTATCTCAATACTCTTTCACAATGTCCTATCTCAATACTCTTCATCTGCGACAGGACTAGTAATAGCATATGTTGATCTACAACATCTAGATGTTTCTAATTAATTCTCAAACATCATCATTTACAGAAATGTAATTGTGATTTTTTTGTATTTTTGGTATAGATTATTATTATAAATGGGAGGAAAGGAGGAAAAAATGAATAATACTTATAACTGCTATCGAATGGAAGTTCAATAATAAGAAAATTTGGTCCTGGCATTGACTTTTTTATGCAAAAGCTTATGCACAACCAATCAATTACATATTCTGCAAACCAACCACCAACTATGCTGAAGCTTAAACCACGTCCCATAGGTTCTGAAACCACTATCAATGTGATTCAGAACTGATATATTGAAGGAAAGTAAATCACAAACTAATATATTTAATTTACTTTGATAATATATGTGCATCAACTATCAAGTAGTCAAAGAGAACAACCTTATATAAGCGTAGAATTGTTGTACATCTAATTATATGTAATGTGATACAATTTAAATTACTCAAATCAAGCAAATTGTTATACCAGACAAAGAAAGTTACATTTACATAAATCTTTCCACATTTTGAAACAAGAAAGCCATTTGAATTTAAAGCTCATTTTACACCATTCATGAAACATATATCCTACATGCCAAAATAAGAGCTTGATGCAAGTAAAGGCATACATCATTTGTTTTGATAAAGATGATCAACATTAATAGGAAATTTATGAAAGCATAATGAATGGCCGAGATATGACATTGAATTATACTCTATGCAAGTTTAGAACAAGACATAGAAGATGTCGAATAAAGTAATTAGTACCTCTAAAGCTAGAAAATCTCTTAAAGAATTATATCCTCACCTCCATTGAATTTATCGATGTGGAAATAGCATCATGACCCAGCTTAGTTTGTCTGTAATCAAAACTCAATTCCCTGCTTTCATATACATTATCCCCGTTACCACTATCATCTTCACCATCATTTCTACTGTCGTCTTCAAGTCCACTGAACTGGTAATCAATATGTTGCTGTTCTGTAACTAGTCTTACATGAGGTTCTACTGCCTCAAGTGACTTCAGTCCCCTCCGAAAGAAATTCAACTACAATTAAAGCAATAAAGGTAAGAAGAAAAGCGAATATCCATCAAACTAAGTGAAGGAATTATTTTTCAAATCAGTTAAACTGTTTGGTGACTATAAAGGAAACCTGAGCAGCATGGTGTCGTGCAGCTTGTGTCAGAAGACTTCTCAACTGTCCTTGCTTCAGGGATTTCAATCGGAAAATGCACAAGGCTGCCTCATCATCAAACTCATTGTGAGCAGCTTGCAACTGTTTTGGTTTGAAAGATTCACCTTTCCCACTTTTTGACGTTCCTTTTTCCTTTGGTTGTGCCAGCATGTACTCATAAATGCTTCTGAGAAACATTTGATTAATTAGAAGAAATTTACTACCAACAAATAAAAGAAAAGTAACAGAAGACTGAGTACCTTTTTTCATCACACTGTCGCTTCATATCCTGCAGCAGAAAGCAAATTGTCAATGAGTAAAACCAGATCCATGGAGCAACTTGAATCCATTATCAATAATTAAAAAGAGCAGCTTACACCACAGGAAACAAAAACTAAGATGTAAGTTCCAAAGTGAAGGACCAAGTTACTGAGAGCAAGAAAGGACCTCCAAATATGGCAATTTATGTATGTGTGCAGGATTGCACTATTGAAAACCAATCAAGGTAAGCTCATTTTCCATTCCTTAACACGTAACAATAAAAAGAAGTATGATAAAGCAAGGTCCTGACAAAGTGTAATTTCAGTGATGAGTACTATGACTAGATCTTATACCCGGAAATACAGCAGATAAGACATTGACCCAAAAGTAGAAATAAGCACAGATTCTACAACATGATATGCACATGCAAACAGTAACAAATAGAAATTTTGAAGATAAAATAGAGCAATATTGATAAAAAACCATCACATAGATTTGGTAGTTTTATTAAAATTTATTTATTTAGCTTTGCTTAGGTTTTTCTTTTTCCTGTTATGCCCTAAGGTAGATAATGGATAGGATTTTTCAAGTTTGAAGCTTCGACTTTGTGTTTCCTATTTTAAGAAGGTTTCTGCTAGAAAAATTTAACGTAAATAGGACTCTCTTCAGCAAGACAGCAGCCCTCATTTCTGAAATTTGATCCATTAGGTTTTTGTTTAAACCGAAATCATGATACAGACAGAGATATTTGAACTTTTCACTGCATCAATCCTATTCTAGGCCTAATTTGTTGAAACTTAGCTGTCATAAATCTTTCTCTCCATCAAAGATATCAACCTTAAAGTTACAACCATATTAGTGCACTATGACATTATATGCAAGAACATAAAGAACATTTGACAAGTGCGGGACAGTTATCTATTGAATTGCCACTATAACAAAAGGACCTTTTCCCAAGATAGCAACAATAGCGAGGCAGAAAAACAAACCTCTACCGTCCTGAGTTCATTGAGAAGTGATTCAGAAGGATTTGTGATTGTGAGGAATACATGAGACCGCTTAAATGACAAAAAGAAAAGATTATTCAGAGGCATTATCACTTAATAATATTGCATTGTTAGCCACAAAAGAAAATCAGATCAACAGGTACTTACATAGTTATCAACAAGTTTTTGAAGTTCAAACTGCACATTCCCCAGTAAAAACAAAATTTTTCCTGCAGATGTTTATAGTATCAGAGTATATTAAAGCATGGTAATATCATTAGCCATGGTTGCGTAAACACGACCTTAACAGTTCAGATCTCTCTTTCTTTTCCTTTTTTTTTTCCTTCTCTCAACTTTTTGGTGGTTCTGGAAGAAGTCAAGGTGAACAGGACCTTTACATATTCTTGCATTGTAAGACTACAAAAATTATCAATGCTCTAAATATATGTACCCAAAGCTCTCTACATAGACAAAATGTTGAGGTAATGATCCATTAGATTTTAAGGCATACACAGAATTGCAAACACAAACGATGGGATTTTTAGTTGAATCACACTCTGAAAGTGAACATACAGGCCGAAGTGAATTTTCATTTTGAAGGTTCATATTTGTCTCTCTACTCCCTTACTACGTGAAGTGGCATCTTGATCAGGAAGAACTGAAACGTGATCATACAAGTTTACCAAATACAAATTATATATCATACTCTAAACTAAAAAAGCACCTTAATCACATGTCACAGTAATACTGGCTTTACTTCCTAACACTACAATGTTGAGATCTCTTCAATCATTGTCAAAAAGTTAACATGATAAACTAAGAAAATGAAGTCTATTGCAATAAAAACAAAGAGGGAAAGCAAGAGCAAAGGGATTAACATCGGTAAGAAACAAATAATTGTAAGCGCTGGAAGGTGATCATAAAAAAAATAAAAATGATGAGAAGTAACCTGCTAAAGTCAAAGGAAAAATAGATGCCCACAATCTCAGGTTCTGAAAATTCTGTCTGAATCTAACAATTAACTCTATTGCTTATGGGCATCCCTCCTCATCCTACCCTGAATTAAGTGGTTGGCCTATGTTGTGTTGGAGGAGTAATTATATAGAAGCCTAGTTTTATGGAAAAAGTGAAATGAATGCAACTTCAATGAAGACAAGTCTGTTAACTTCCAGTGTAATTCTTAGAGTATAAACACCCAGTTATACATCAAGCATATTGCTAGGACAAGATACTACTTTTGATAGACAATTTGCTTACCAGTTTCTTCATCGTCATGTAATGCAGTTTTCTCCAAGAGACACGAACCCATTTCCCGTAGTGATTCTGAGAATTCTGAAAGGACAATGCTATCAAACTAAAGTTCATGACAATTTTCCAAGCTTTAGAATGCACAAATGCAATGATAAAGTATTTTCAAAACAACTACAACATTTTTCATGTACAAGTACACAAATGATATAGGACAGGGAGGGAACACCAATAATATTACTTCAATATTAGTTTTCTTTTTAAGAACTAGGGCTAATATTATGACAAACAAAACTAGTGGGCCATTGAAATAATAGGATACGTGTGACTTTTAGACCCAGTAGACTCATGGAGGTGTATGTATGTAATCCTAGAGGAAATTAACAGAAACACCATACTGAAGTAGTGCCATGGAAAATAGTTTAAGGTCAACAAAAAGAATAAGAAAGGGAAAATTTTCCAACCCAAAACTAAATTTTCTGAGGCGATTGGCACTGGGAATTGACATAGGGATTGAACTCCAGTATTCACATGACTACAGTTCAAATGCACAGTGTACTAGTTATTTTATCTGTCTTATTAATTCTTAGTCTATTTTATTTGCAAAAGGTTTAGAGTTTTGGCAAATGAACCAGTGATGCTTTTATCAAATCAATAATTTGTCAACCCATGAATAGAGAAAGTTCAAGATCTTGAAATAAATAAAGGTTGCAAACTATAAATTAAGAATGATGTCAACCAGCATAAGGCAACATCATACTAGAATACAAATGGTAAGTAGACCAGTACCATATGCACTGTTTGCTGTTGCTGCTGCCGCAGAAAGCAAGCTATCATAGCAGTTTCTCATTTCTTGCATGTCCTGTGGAGAAAAAAGGGGACAGGAAAAACATTTAATAATGATCCTTAACTATATTTCAGATAAGCTGCAAAGGAATGGGTTCAATGATGCAAAGTGAAGTTTGGCAGGATATTAAGGATTTGTTGTTAAACGCAATGATGCAAAGCAATGGAATGAATGATGCAATTTAACCATACTTACATTACATATAACATTATCTTAGTGGAATATATCATTTGTTCCGCTAACAAATTGGGATCTCAAACATAATTTAAGCTAAAAACAGTTTTTTGTCTTTTTTTTTTTTGGGAAAATTAAATCTAGAACACCAAGAAGCAGAAGTGACGTCAATTTGAAATGGTTGTAGCTTCCGAGCTGGTTAATCAAACACAGACTACCAGTCTAAACCTCATCACAGAAATCAAAATCAGCTTGTTCGTTCACTTGCTAAATTCAGATCAGAAATAACTAAAATAGCAATCAAAAAACGAAAAGACGAATTGAAACCGGCGATCACTTGAATTTTAAAAGAATTGTCAATATAAACAAGATGAGAGATTTTTTAAAAGAAGTTAATAATTACAAACCAATTAACTCATTATCAGAATATAGTGTATACACATTATACACACACACATGTATAGAGAGAGAGAGAAGAGAGGATAACCTGAGAAGCTTGAGCGAGCTCATCCAACATAGCAGAAGGGAAAATGTCTCTTTTGTCCTTACCATCATTCTTATGAAGCTTAAATCCTCTAAGCTTAGCCAGCGGTGACTTCATCTCTCTCACTAACCCTAACCAAATCCAACTTCTTCGAATCTCAGCAAATTTAACAACCTCAGCAGAGATTGGAAAATCAGAGGAAAGCTATTTGTTTTAGTCGAATCCGAATCCTACGGATAACAAACAAACAAACAAAAATTCTTTGGCTCAAG
>JANTNU010000007.1:8284066-8303202 GCA_024752395.1 Erythroxylum havanense | reverse complement strand
TCCTTTTTGGTTTTGTTAGGAGACTGATAGACTTGTCTATTCTGACATTGGATGACTGTACTGGATAATTATTATTTTGGATGTTAATTTACTGATTTTCTATTATTTTGTTATTAAATTATTGCGATGTCATATAGACTATTAGCGAAATTTTCTGGTAGTGAACCTTTATCGTGGGATACGTGTCGAAGTGACCTTCGGGTTTTTCGATGTTTACCCTACGATAAGGGGGCGCTACACTTGACTCTCGACTCGATCACTCTATATCTTGCTCTTCACCTGAAGAGCGGAAGTAATGGGGGGTGAGGTTAAAAACTTGTGGGCAATAGGTTTATAATGAATAACAAGCAAAATCATTCAAAATGTTCATTTTCCGTCAAAATTCTTATTGACGCATAAAAAACATAGTTCTCAAATTCTCAACCAAATTCACAATAATACAATTCATGTATACATCGATCTTGTCAACATATCATGAACACATAAACACATCAAAATGGTTTAGGTAGTTCTAAAAACGAAACAACACATTTCCCATCAGGTTCCTATGTAGCTATGAACTGAACGTACTATCGCAATCCCACAAAATAAAAATTAAACTAGATGTGACATGTGGCCCAACCTTAGAGTGATACATGGTGGTTAGATAAGATAACTAATTTAGCAAATGTGGGACTTAGAAGAAAGTGACACTAATGTGGTAATAGTAGGACTAGTTAAAAATGTTATAGAGGTGGGTTTGATTTGATGAAATGTTTACAATTTAAGATTGTGATTATAACATCCTGTTTTCATACTAAGGGCTAGAACCCCATATTTCTATAATTGATAAAATAGTAATGAGAGATTAGAAAAATGCATTTCATGCTCATACATAATGTTAGCATATACACACGTGAATTTGATTATTGAACACATTACAATAAATTGTTCATGCACTCATTTGACATTTTTCAGGTATAAATGATTTTTTTAATGTGATTATAATGCGAATTATGGGTTATCTATCTTAAAAATTGAGTTGGAGTGCATAATTAGTGAATTAGAATTTTTGGTGAAATATGAAATTTTCTGAAATTTAAGGATATTTTAGGACCAGGAAAAACGTCATGTGACAAAACAATTGATGAATAGTAGTAGAAACAAGAGTCAAATGGCAGTGAAAATTTTTATAAATGATATTAGTATTTAATAACAAGCGTCGTTGAAAATTGGGTTGAAAATTGGAGATAAATGGACTAACTTTTTAAAAGAACCAATTAGAGACCACAATAATATGACAAGTGGCAAGTGACAAGTGTCACAACACTTGCCACTCACCACTCATGAATTTTGGCCCACCTTAAGGCCATTTTATGGTCTTTCACTTGTCCATTTACGATACATACTTCATTTCTTCATCTTCTTCAATTTATTTCATCTTTCTCTCCTCCACTCACGACCATCCCACCTCACCCTTATCATGTTGACTTTGTCCAACTCTTTTACCTTGTTTCTTTAAGATTCATTGTCTTCTCCATCTTGTTATTAAAAGAACCAACCTATTCCATCTTGAAAGGGTGATGATCGTATATGTTGGAGGAGCAAGGGTTTCATGGTGATTGAAGAAGCTTTGGGTAAATCAAGTAAGTAACTTATTAATCTTCATGGCTTTGATGAATGAAACATATTTAATGATAGTTAGAGGTTATCATAAAATGAGGATGGATATATGCTAAAATGCGAATGAGAAAGGTGGGTAGATTCATGTCTTGCTTTTGTGTTTTGATGGGTAATAGATTATAGAGTGATATAATGTTGGATTAATTGAGTAAATGGTGGTTAAAGTACGCTGGAATATGTTAATTGTAACTTTTCCATTGGATATACATCAGTATTTTAGCCATGAATTGATCTGTAGATATCCAAATGAGATGATTTTTAATTTGGATTAAATTAGAGGCATATAGCTACATTTTTCAGGATTGAATTCAAATTATGTCTTTAAGAGTTTCAAATTTTGACTTGAAATTTTGTACTGGGTGTAATAAATTGATGGATGAATACATGTGTTTGTATTCTTTTTTAAGAGTATGAAACCCATGAGTGATGAGTTGTTATATGGATGTTATGAGTTGTGAATTAAGGGTGTAATGAAAGTGAAAGTTATGTTAACTAAAATATTGAGTTATGTTCTTGAAATGAGATGAATTAAGGTGATAGTTAGAAGTGAAATGAAGGTGGAAGTGAAGATGAATATGTGCAGAAAGTTGATGATGAATGTATATATATGTATAAGTTTTATTTTTAGTGTTTATGATAAATCATGGACTATGATTTGTTTATGGATGATATTAAGTTGAAATGGAATTAATAATTATAGGGAAATGATGAGTAATTAAACTAGAAATGATAGACCAAGCATAAGATGTTGAATGTAGTAATTAAAGAATTAGAAATCTAGAAAAAAAGGATACGATTGGATATATGTTGGGGAAAGAGGCATAAATTTTTCTATACAACTCGGATTGAGATCATTTAAGTATTATTTCAAAGAGGAATTCGATTTCTACAACTTCTATGAAGACTCTAAGAAGAGATTTTGCTGTTTAGAGGGTCAAAATTTAACATTTCTATAAGTGATCTGTAAAGGTCAGTTGAGCGGACATGGATGTCTGCCTAACGGCATTCACTGGCCATTTGGTCTTAACTTAGACTATAATGGGGCTTGAATTAAACCTAGAATGATGTTTTAATTAAGTGACTAATGTGTGATATGTATGAAATGATAATTTGGGTTATAACTTACTGAATGAATTGATGATATAAAAGTTCCAAACGCATGAGTATAATGGGAATGAAGATGTTCATATATGTTCATATGATAGGAGTTGTTATTTAAAAAAGTTGAGTAATATGTGATAAGTAAATATAAATGAGAATTGGGTATTATGAGAGCATATAATGTTAGAAAAAAAAGACGAGAAATTGAGTTATGATATTACAATAACCAAGTATTCTTGAGGTGTAAGCCTAAGAATAAGCTAGACATATACAAAGGATAAAGATTGAATGGTGAACTTAGAATGATCATGTACAAATGAAGTGTAAACCTAAGTTCAATTAGACATATATGAATTATGAAATGAGAATGAGCATAAGATGTGAATTTAGATAACATACTCAGAATTGTCATTGAGTATGCATTATACACAACACATATACATACATATGTGATTAAGTATTTATAAGATTGTGCAATTAATAATGTGTGTGCAACATTTGTATTGTATAATGTTGATACAGGATAGAATGTCCGCATCTAGAAGTGTCTGGATCATGGAACCTAATGCTAATCTGGAGTGTACTGTGAGTAACCTAGAAGGTCTCATTTGATTATTTGTTTATTTTGAATTATGTTGGATTAATTTTGTGAATGTGATTGTGTTGATTCCAGATTTTGAAAGTCTGAGGCATTTGATCCATGAATAAGATATTAGAAGTGCTCTTTGTATGTGAATCTGACTGAAATAATTGTACTCAACATTTTTATTAAATGCTAGACCAAGGTCCAATGATAAATGTGTTCTGAATGTGAAACTAAAATTTGATCACTGATGAAAATATGTAAATGTGATGTATTTCATTATATGAATGCATGAAAGATAAAGGCAATTGTAACCAGAGTCGCCAATAAAAAGAGCTTAAAGCTTAGAAAGCGAAAAAGAGCTTAAAGCTTAAAATGTGATAAGAGCCTCAAGTTCAGTTGTTATTGTACCCAGTATCCACTAAGAGATATAGGACATTATCCAATACATCTCATTATCCATAAGGCATAAAAGCTAGTAAAAAGTCACTCGGTCACAAAAAGTAATAAATGAATGTGAGTCTCATATGCATCACATTTATAATTGATATATATGTTTTAAATGATCAAAATGATCTGTTCAACTGCTCTGAATGTGATATGTGAAGTAAATCATATGTGATGCTACATGATAAATGAAGTGATGTGAATTATGTGAATAAATGATGTGATATGTTATATGATTTGAGTGAACCATAGAGGATGGTTAACTCATTGAGTTTGCAAAACTCACCAAAATTGCAACTTTATTTTTCAGGCTCAAAGGAATTACCCTGTTAGGTAAAAGGGAGTCTATCCACTGCATTTAAGTAAGAGATAGAGATTGGGATCAGTTCATGTCTATATAGATTTTTCATTATTTTGTATCAAAATATGTAGTTACAAGTATTGTACAATGTATATGTGAATGATCTGGTAATGTAATGACACTATGACTAAAATGTTTTCTTTATTGAACGTGATTCCAAAAAAGTTGACAATCAACCTCAGTATGTTTAGTATACTCATGAAAGATATCATTATCAGCAATTTATATGGAACTGTCATTATCACATAATGGAGGAGTCACAAATGAAAAGGAAATGCTTATATCTTAGAGTAACCAATGGAGCCAAAAGAACTCAAAGGTGGTGTTAGTAAGAGCTCGATATTATACTTTAGTGATATAGTGAGAGATAATTGTTTATTTCTTACTATGCTATAAAATGAGAGATGCTCTAAGAGAGAAATAGTAGGTAGAAGTGGAGCAACAATCAATTAAGCCTCTAGCCCAATCAACATTAGGGTACGCTTGTAAAGAAGAAGAAGAACAAAAGTGAAGACTATGAAATAAATTATTTTTATAAACTAAAGGATATAAAGAGCGACAAAAAATTGAGGGGTGTTGACATAAATTGACTAATGATATGAACATCATACACTGGATGAGAGATATTAAGGTACATAACTATCAATGGGCTGGTAATAAAAAGTACCATTAATGAGGAGAGTTCCATCAGTAGCAGAAAGATGAAACTAGCATTAGAGATAGATCGATGGCCTAAAGACCTAAAATGAAACCTTAAGACCTAAAATGTAAATCAAACCTAATATTTTATTTAAAACTATTGATGAAGGAAAGATTTAAAAGTAGGTATACCCTGAGTATCATCATCAGTAATGAATATGTCATTAACATAAAGAAGAATAAGAGTGTATCCTTAAGTAATTTTGTGAATGAATAATTATGATCACAATAGCTAGACAGAAAACCAAAGAGGCTAATAGTAGAGATAGATTTGGTAAACCAAACTCAAAGAAGTTGTTTTAATCCATATAAAACTTTGTGAGGATGACAAACCTTGTTAAATGGATAGTGCATTTTAAGCTTCTTTAACAAACTATAGTATAGAGGATGTTTAGCAAAAAAATTCATTATTGAATGCCTATAAATCATTGTTAATACTGATTAGCAACGACATATTTTCTTCACAAAAATATTCGCCAAATCCCATAGGAAAAAGCTATAGGCAACATTTTTGACAATTCATTGTTAATATTTTTTCACTACAGGTTGTGTTCTAGCAAAAACCGATAGGCGATAATATACCAAATCATTGCCAATAATTTTTTGGTACCAAATCGTTCCCAATAATATTTTGGTACACTTAACATTCGTTGAAAAAAGTTATTAGTAACGGTATAGGGAACATAGAACGCAGCTAAAAAATTTTAACAATGTTTTGTGTGACGTAGCTAATTATTTTTCATGACAAAAGCTAAGCATATACAAAAGTTATTAACGACAATTACATGGGCATAGCAAAATTTCTTTAGTAACGTTTTGGAAATGTAGCCAAAACTTATTGGAGACAATTTTAAAAATGTAGCCAAATCTTTTTAGCTACGTTTTGAAATTTTTTGATCATATATATTATTATTAAATATTTTATCATATTAGTTCTAATTATTGGTGATATTTTTAATCCATGTTATTATATATAATATTTAGATTTTTTGTTTATAATTTATTATACAAAAATATAATAAAATAATTAGAAAATAAAAAATAGTAGTATTGTATATAAATAATAAAATATCATTAAATGTTAATTACAAAAGTTATCAAAAAATAATTATGTAAAAAATAAAAATAAAAATATTAAGACTCATAGTCATCGTCACTACTTACATAATTCGAGCTAAGTAATTGATTTACCTACTTTTTAAGCTTGGCCAACTTTTTTTCTTTACGTTGTAATTGTTGTTTTTTTATGTTTTGATTTAACCTTAAACAACTGGTTCTTCTCTTGAAGATGGTCAACATATGGTGGTCTTGATGAGTATAAAGCAGTTGGCTTAGACTCAAACCCAAGATCTTTGATGTACTACATAAATAGATAAACTTAAAATTTAAACGAAGTTTTATACTTACATATTATTGTATGCTTCTTCAAATATCCAACCTTCACCTTCCTTATAGTTTGTTAGTTTGTAGAGTGTGATCTTACCACACTCTTCTCCATCTAGTTCCTTCTAACTCTGTTTTACTGGGAAAAATTCAAAACACAATAAATAATATTGTATTTATTGACATAATTATAACTTGTAAACAAAAAACTCATATTCATTTTACACAATAACAAATGATTTGGATCCTTAGTTCTGAGAAGTTTTCATTTTTCCTTTGTTCAACTTAGCCTTCTCACACTTTTCCTAAATAAAAGGAAAAAATAATCATTAAATCATGTCACAACATTAATGGAAACAAATGTGTAGTGAAAGAAAATGAACCTAAACGTTGGTCCTTTGTTTCAAAAGTGAAGTGACATAGTTTGAAACATCAAGGTTGTTGATATTGATGATGTTCAGCTTCATATGTGAACAACAATTAAAAGTGTAATTAATGTTTGAATAAGTAAAATAATGTTGGACCCCGAACCTTTCTATTAAATGAGAAATTGTTAGCAATTATTCATGTATATAAAAAAGGGGGGAAATTCATGAACTTGAAATGAAATAGAAAAGATGATTTAGATACAAGATGAGTTATAGGAAAAATGTTGGGAGTAAAAGTTGAAAAATGAAATTAAAAAAATATTCATTGAGTATGCTTCAGTGTTTTAGCCATAACTTTTGTTCTGGTTATCCGAATTAGATAATTCTTAATTTGAATTAAACTAGAGCAAAAAGGCTACGATTTGCCTGAAGAAATTGAATTTTAATTCAGCCTCTAACATTATCAATTTTCAGACGGAAGTAAATCGTAGGAAAATGTTTTTTCATAAAAATAGTCGGAAAGTTTTGGAGTATAAATTTTGGAGTAGTGAGCCAAATTAAATGCTTTTTATGGCATGATGAGATTAAGACAATGAGGAACATTTGTCTAGAAGGAAGTTTTAGCAAATTCATTCAATTTGATGGTTAGAAAAATGTCTTAAAGTAAGCATGAACTAAAATGAATTTTTGGGGCATTGATAGATTATTTTATGATTTTGAGGAATTAATTAGCATGTTAATATGAGAAATTAACATATTAATTTGAGCAAGATCATATGGCATGGGTTGATTGGATTTAAATTGAATTAAGGTGGTAATTTATGCATGAGGGTAAAATTGGAAGACCACTTAAGCATTTAAGTTCCAAGGCTTTTAAGTAAGGGCAAAATGGACATTGTCCAATCATGAATGGTATAAAAGGGGAAAGAAATGAGTTGCCCTTCATTTAGAAGAGGCAAGAATGAAAATTAGAGAGAGAGGGAAGAGAGAAGCACAAAAAAGAGAGAAAAAGGGGAGAAAAGAGGAAAAGCTAGGGTTCTTCATTTCTTAGTTTTCAAGAAGGATTTCAAGTTGATTCAAGAAGGAAAAGCTAGAGGAAGATTCAAACTTTCATTTGAGCCAAGAAACCCTTTGGTTGGGTGAAGATTCAAGGTAAGGGTTTGTCAATGTTTTGGATTTTTTAAGTGGTTTTGGGTTTAGATGGCTTAGAAATGTATGGGTTTAAGTTTTCTAAGGTTAATTTTGGTGACTATGTTCTTGGGGTTCTCCAATTGAAATCAATATTTGATTTGGGGATTTTGTCATTTATGAAAGGGATTCTAAATCTTTGGATGTTTATAGAGCTTTTGGTTCTTATGGCTTAAGAATGGATGAGTTTAGAGATTCTAAGATCAATTTCATGCATTGGGTTCTTTAGGTTTTCCAATTTTTGAATCCTATTGATTTGGGATTTTGTGTTATTGATGAAAGGGATTAAGAGAGGCAAGAGGAAATCAAGATCAAGGGGAGGTAATTTAAGTCAAGTTTCAAGCAAGGAATTAAGGTTGGTGACTTTTTTATATTTGAGTTAATAGGCTACTAAATATTCTTCCATAAATGTAATAAATGATCTTTCCAATTACTTTCAAGTGATCATTTATGGTTCTTTAAATGATTGAAAATTTGCCCTATGGGGTGTTGTGTGTGAATTTTGGAAATAACCTTGAATTTGCTTTGCAAGTATTGTATCGATTGCTTTTGATTGAGTTGAAATATGGTTATTATGATTGGTATGAAATTTGGGTTGTTTGATTGTGTGAATTCGAAAATATGTCAAGTGCATGAATTCAAGTTTCCAAGAATGTGCCATTTGGGCAAATCATTTTTCAATGCATGAATTACATGTTATATGGATTCGATATAGTCCATCCAAGAAATTGTCACGTGCACGTTGAACAAGTCAAGGCTTCTCCCACCTGCCCATTAATGGCACGGAGCTCATTTTAGGACTCCCTCAAGTTTACGACTACACAAGGCCATTTTATGGAATTGTGTAGTTCTTCATGTTTATGGACTTGCCAAGCCATTTGTGTTGTTTTTGTGTGCTTACATGTATTGACAAGTTTGAAAAATGCTTGAATTATGAGAATTGTGATTTCGGTTTAACAAGTTGAGAAATATATGTTTTATGGATAATTGTGAGAATTTGCTTGACAAGTTGACAATTTTGAGAAATGAATGTTTTATAAATTTTTAATGAGGTTTTTGCTACAATCATGAACATTTTAATGGTTTTTGCTTATTACCGGATATAAACGTGTTATCCACGAGCTTTCGAGCTCACCCCCTCTCTTTCCTTCTCCTCAGGTGAAGAACAAGAGATCCAGTAAAAATGAACCAAGGATTAAATCTGAATTTGCATGTATTTTTTTTGCTTTGGAGAGATGTATGCAAACAAAGCTGTAATTATATTTTTAGCAATTATTACTCAGGTTTCTTGTGTAATGTGGGGATTTTAAAATATTAATGTATCGTGGCTTCGAATGCCATTGAAGTTCTGTAAATTCCGATTTGTTGTTAATGAATTATGATTGATGTATGGATAAGGATGATTAATGTAGAGCATGAATGGATAAATTCCGACTGGTAATTAAATTTTTATGAATGGGGTGCAACTAAGGAAGTGGTGATGGGTTAAATTTCAAGTTTTCAGGAGGGTAAATTGTGTGTGTTCTGAGTTTCGAAGAAATTCTGTATTAATCTATGATGATTTTGACCAATATGTCTTAATAAAAGTTATAGATGATTCTCTTAGCTTTCCGACGCTATATAGTATGCAAATTTAGGACATCGGAGTGAAAAGACATGAGCATTATAAGTGAAGATGCTGCATAAGAAGTTTAAACATGACAGTCATGGTGAATGATGAGAGTTTGAGTTTGTGATGATTCATTTGAGTTGAATTTTGCGAGTTTGATGTACCCCGAGTGGAAATTGAATGTTTTAGGAGTGTGATTGCATTTAGAGTAAGTGAATTTGTGAAGATTATAAGTGTATATGATATTAGGTTGGAGGTAGGAAGCATGGGAAAGGGTTGGAGGGGTTTCGGGAAACCCCCATGTCCATTTAACGGACTTTATGTCCGTTTAACAGACATTTACAGGTCAAAAAGGACCCCAAGCATCGCCCATGTCCGTTTAACAGACTTGACGTCCATTTAATAGACATTCTCGGGTGAAATGGTGCATTTTGGCCCAACAGTGTCGGTTAAACGCAGCTACGGGATAGTTTCATGAAATCGCGATTTTTGACCATAGGCATAATCTGACTTTGTAGTCTTCATGAAAGTTTTGGTTCTAGAAGTCTTCTTTCCAATGGTACAAGAACGAAACTAATCCGACATTTTTGGTGAAAGTTATGACAATCGCGCCAAGACATGTTACTGCATGATTGAGGGTATGAACATGTTAGGTTCTTTTGATCATAACTCCCTCATCTGACCTCTGAATGAAGTGATTCTTAAAGAGATAGATTCCTATGACATGTATTTATCTCTCCATGAAATTTGGTAGCTTTTGGATTTGATTTGAGGAAGTTTGATTGTAAGAAAGTGAGAGGTCAGTTTAGAGAGCATGATTGAGGTCTAAGTACGCTTTGGAATTTTAAGCATACCTTGAGCTATAGAACTCCGATTGAGTTCATTCTAACTTCAAAACAAAATAGAGGTTTAGAGCTATGATTTTTTTGAAGATGACAAATTGAAATTCTAGTTTGAAAATTTCCAAATTCTGCTCACAAGCAGGAAAAATTTGAGTTCAAGCATGGTGACTGATTTGTGTGGGCATGTCATTGAAAATTTGTGAGGAAATTATTGGGATTTCATGAGAAGGAACATGCAACGGACGATGACTAATGATGGTGGAAAAAAAACCTTCAAGGTAACACGCACGTACTCACGCGTTTCATGATTTTCGCAAGAGGTTGGGCTTCGAAATCAAACGGGGTCCAACAACTGCATGAGTCCGCAAGAGGGTTGGGTTCCAAAATCGAGATCCAACAAATAATATTGCATATATTTAACTAAATTAAAAATTTACTAAAACTTTGTCCAAATCACTCTCTAGTAAGTTGTCTTCCTTCAACTGCTTAGCAAGCATAATGCAAGGCAATTCAGTTTTAGCAATTACCGCTAACTCACAAGATAATTTTTCTAATTGAATATTATCTATAAGGCAACCTTGCAACGTATCAATATATATAGATAACTTATTGTTAATTGCAACATTCATGCGTTGCAATTCATAGCCTTTAGTTATACCTCTACCTCTTTTTTTGGTAGTCGTGTTGGAACCTGATAACAAATGAATAATGATAAGGAAATATATGTTAGACATGTAAATATCCTCAGTACTAACTGAGGTAGATGGAGATTGTTGTTGAGTTGGTTCATCGATAGATGAGGTCAATTGTCATTTTTGGCTAGGATCTGATTGATGTGGTTGTTGTTCACTAAGGACAGCTTCGACACTTGCCGCCTTCTTTCCTTTTTTTCTACTGATTGTCATTATATTGGATATCTATAACTTAAATATGAACATCTTATGCTCATTCTCATTTCATAATTCATATATTTCTAAATGAACTTAGGTTTACACTTCATTTGTACATGATAATTCTAAGTTCACTATTCAATCTTTACCCTTTATATGTGTCTAGCTTATTCTTAAACTTACACCTCAAGAACACTTAGTTCTTCTAATGTCATAATCCAATTTCTAGTCATTTATTTTCTAAAATTATATGCTCTCATAGTACTCAATTCTCATTCTCATTTAATTAATACATATTACTCAACTCCTTTGGATCATAACTATAATCATATTCACATCAGCATTCTCATTACACTCATGTCTTTGGTACTTTGATATCATCCATTCATGGACTAAGTTATAACCCCAATTATCGCTTCAAACATATCACACATTATTCAATTAATCAAGGCATCATTCTAGGTTCATTCCAAGTCCCATTTAAGCGTTAATATTCACCAATTGACCCGTGAATGTCGGTTAGGCAAACATCCATGTCTGTTAAAGAGACCTTTACAGGTCTTTTATAAATACTTGAAATTTTGACCTTCTAAAGATCAAAATCTCTTCTCAGGGCCTTCATAGAATTGTAGATCTAGAATTCCTCTTTAAAACCATACCTAAATAACCTTAATCAAAGTTCTATACAAAAAGTTATTCCATTTTCCCCAAAGTATATTCAAGTGCATCCACATTTTCTAGACTCTAACTCTTACTACATTCACTACCTTAAGCCTGTCTATCATTTCTAATTTAATTTCTCCTCATTTTCCCATAATTTTAACTCCATTTCAACTCAATATCATCCATAAATAAATTATAGTCCAGGATTGATCATGAATACTAATAATAGAAGATACACATATATACACATTCATCATCAACTTCCTACACATATTCAATTTCCTTTTCACTTTCATTTCACTTCTAACTATCACCTTAATTCTTCCCATTTCAAGATATCACATTATTCCCTTTCTTTATCTCTAGACTCATTTTATTTCATCACAACAACACCCATAGAGATTCACATTAATTCATCAAGAAAACAAAGTAAAAACCTATTATATATCTAGTTTTTCTGCACTTTTTCCTACACCTAGTACTCAACTTTAGGTCAAAATTAAAAACTCTTAAAGACAGAATTTGAATTCTATGTCTTCATAAAAAATGTAGAAATATGTCTCTAATTTAATCCAAACTAAAAATCACCTCATTTGGATATCTATAGAACAAGTTATGGCTAAATTACAGATGCATAATCAATGGAAAATGTTACAGCTAACATTTTTCCAGCACCCTTTGAACACCATTTACTCAATTTAATCCAACATTATATCATTTCAAAATATATTACCCATAAAAACAAAAAATCAAGACATGAATCCATCCACATTTCTCATCCATGTTTTAACATGTACCATTCTCATTTTATGAACATTTAACTCTTAACTATTATCAAAACAGGTTTCATTCATCAATTCAAGAGGAGTGATGCTTATACTTACTTGATTCACCCAAAGCTTCTTCAATCACCATGAAACCCTAGCTCTCCAACATATACAATCATCACAAATGGAGGTGGAGTAGGTTAGTTTTTCTAGTGGCAAGATGATGAAGGTAACAAAAATGGAAGTAGCAAGTGAAGGATAAGAGTAAGGTCCAAAATAAATGCTTAGGAGAAGAGAGTGTCGAGATGGAGAAGAGTGCAAATGAAAAAAAGAAAGAAAGAGATGGAGATGAGAGAAGTATATGTAGTGTTTAGCAAGTGAAAGACCCAAACTATGGTCTTTCACTTAATAAATTCGTGACTTAAACATGTGGTGTGGCAAGTGATACTTTTCACTTACCACTTGTCACTCTCTCAAGGTCTCTTCTTGGTAGTTTATTAACTAGTCCATTTGTCTCCAATTTATACTCCAATTGTCTCCCAATTTTCATTGACATAATTCATTAAAACTTAATGTCACTTATTAAAATTTCTACTGCCATTTGACATTTATTTCAACCACTATTCATTAATTGTTCTGCCACTTGACATTTTTCCTAATCCAATATACCCTTAAAATTTTAAAATTTTTCCAAATTTTCATCAAAAATTATGAGTCATTACATATACTCTCCAAATCAATTCTTAAGACACATAATCCATAATTCACATTATAATCAAATTAAACAATCATTTATACCCGAAAAATGTCAAATGAGTGCATGAACAAGTCATTTTAATGTGGGCAATAATCAAATTTCACGTGTGTGGATGTTACCATTATACATGAGCTAAAATGCATTATCTAATATGTCTTTACTATTTTCTCAATTTCAGAAATCTAAGGTTCTAACCCTTAAGTATGGGAACGGTTTGTTACAATAATAGCCCTCTAAGAAGGCAAAATTCATCACAAACTCAAGGTGAAAATGAGTTAATTTTGGTAAAAACACAGGACAACAAACAACTGGTTTGTTGGCTATTTTGCGAGAGGCTAAGGTGTGAATTTCATGTATCAATTTAGCTAGAGTAAAAACTAGAATATAGAGAAAAGTTTGAAACAATTTCGGTGGAGAGAGGTGAGGGAAACAGCAGAAACGTTGTTGCTAGAATTTGCTTCATCAACATGTTAGGTGTCAACAATTTTCAAAGACGTATGTCTTAAGGCATGGAATCCACTTGGCCATTTCATATGTTGCCATTAATCCACACATTAAATTGCCATATGTCACCAATTAATCAGTTCATATGTCTCATTATAATTAGTCCACATGCCACACAATAATTGGTCCATTTGTCAATTAATTAACTATGCCAAATGTCACCCAATTATAGGCGTAATCATCCTATTTTTTATGTATCAATTTATCCTACACTTGGCATTTTTTTAATCCAATTGTACATATTAATTCATCAATCTCCCAATTAATAACAATTAATTCCAATTTACTAATTGAAATCCAATCAAACCAAAATTCAGAACATAACAATTCATAATCCACATCATAGTCACTTAGAATTTTTCATACCCCAGGACATGTCAAATGAGTGCATATACTTACTTATAATGTGTACAAATATCAATTCGTGTATGAATGTTAATGTTATGCATGTATATGCAATGCTTGATCTAGGGCTGAACCCTAAGCATGTTTCGAAAAACAGGATATTACACTTTGACTAGATTTTTTTGTATGGATCTTGTAGTGAGTATGATCGAAATGGAAACAAGGTGTAGAAGTTGGGAGGGTTTCGATGGTGAGAGTAGTGAAAAAGAGAAGAATGAATTAAGATGAAAGTTCTCTTGTGGAAACTTGACACATCAAATGCCAGGTTTCACCATCTTACATTAGCATTTGTCTTTAGGCATGTAAGTCACTTGCCCTATGTATATGCTGCCAATTGTCACCTAGTTATTAGTCCATTTGTCACTTTGATTCGCAGCCTTTCGTTCTTACCCTTGTAGGTCGAATCAAAAATTTAATTCCAAGGATTGCAATATAGAATGCAAACTTAGGTCGTCTCACTTAATTGGAACCTAATGCAATGGACCTAAGCTAGCCTAAATGCCATGAAATGCAAAAGAAAGTGGTAAGGAGTGGGGTTTTGATTCTTTTAGAAAACTAACAAAATTGAACTAATTGTAAGAGAAATGTGCAAAAAGTGTTTTTGGATTTTGGGAATAAGAATTTGAAAGTTGAAAACAATGATCAAATGTGATAAAATCCTCTTGAAAAATGAGCTTTAGCTATCATAGTTCGAAATAAATCTTGGTGGGAGTGAAAATCACTAAGTTTCAAATGATAAACTTTAAAGAACTCTTTAAGTCCAAGGTTTTAATCAATGAACTCCATTTCTTAAAACCTTGTTGAATGCATCTTAGTGTGTGCAATGGGTAAGTCAATGCAAATGGTCAATTTAGGATCTAGCATAATCTCAATATCAAACACGACTAGGCAGATAAAAGAGAATTAATAAAATCACAAATAGACATATATGAGACTTCATATATTTAAGTTTCAATTTTTACATCAACAAACCCAATAACACATTAAATGTTCAATACTTGATTAGACTCTAATCAAGAAAATTCAACTATAAATTACAAATCCTAAACTTATGAGTTCATAACAATGTAGCTAAACAAGATTAAACTACTCCCCTTTGAAACCCATTGAACTCCATTGTTGATTCCTTCGCCGAGGCGAACTTTTCCGGAAAGTTCAACGTGGATTCCTTCGTATTTCGCGTCCTATTGTGCCTATTCTCTTGTTGACTTCACTTCAGCCTTCTTTGACTCTACATCTTCTTCTTGAGTCCCTTCTCCTTAAGTCTCCTACAATGAACAATGGTAGTTTGCAGTATCAATTGTTCTCAGAAAAATAATTAGTGCAATTAATACTGATTTGTGACAATTTTTACTCTCAAACTACATAAAATAAAGGTGCACACTCATGAGTCAATTTAAGCATAAAATTTAGAAATAGGAGTCAAAAAGTATAGTAAAAGTCATGAAAATGTCGTCAATTTATAAAATAAACTTGGGCTCAATCACACTCCATGATCAATTCCATTTGTCAATTAATTAACTATACCAAATGTCACTCATTTATCTATGCCAAATGTCACTCAATTATTGACTTAGTCATTTTAATTTTCCATGTGTCCACTTGTCTTACCACTTGGCAGTTTTCCTAGACCAAATATACATTTTAATTCATCAATTTTCCAATTAGAAAATTGTACCAATTAATTCCAAATTTACTACTTGTAATCAATCAAACAAAAATGCAAGGCATAAATAATACACAATTCACATCGTGATCATTTTAAACCTTTCATACCCTGGAATAAATCAATTAAGTACATATATATTCTTTGCAATGTGTACTAAATCATAATTCATGTATGTATGCTATCATTATGCATGGGAATAAAATGAAATTCATGAATTTTCAATGATATAGCTTCTATGCAATAGTTTATAGTTCTAATACCTCAATTTGTAAAATTGCCTATTACAATCATCGTCAACCATGTTCGACTGGCAATTTTCAACTTCATCTCCAAATTGTCTTGGTACCATTTTTAGAGGAATTAACTCTAAGTCCACCGGGTCACCATTAGTTCTTGGAACATCTTTTTCACTTTAACAAGGTCTTCAATGGTTTGATCTTCGACAAATATAACATCACGACTCTGAATCAACTTCTTATGGACTACATCATAAAACCAATAACTGAATTGATCTTCTTCCTAGCTAATAAATATAAACTGGCAAGTCTTGACGTCAAGCTTGGATCTTTCATATTTAGGGATATGGACATAAGCTTTGTAACCAAATACTTTTAGATGATCATAGGAAACATGCTTTCCTAACCATACTTTCTTCGAAACATTAGACTATAAAAGGATGCAAGGTAAGCGATTCAATACATGAACTGTTGTGAATAGAGTCTCACCCCAAAATGTCTTAGGCAACTTTGCATGTGAGAGTAGGCATCTATCTCTCTCCATCAAAGTTATGCTCATCCTCTCAACTAAACCATTCAACTGTGGTGTCTTAGGAGAAGTAGTCTGATGACGAATACCATGCTCTTTGCAATAGACATCAAATGGTCCAGTGTACTCTCCATCATTTTCTATTCGAATGCATTTCAACTTCTTCTTAGTTTGTCTTTCAACTGAGGCTTGAAATTGTTTGAAAACATTTAGTACTTTATCCTTAGTCTTCAAGGTGTATGCCTATGACTTCCTAGAATGGTCGTTAATGAAAGTCACAAAGCATTGAACACCACTTAGTGAATTTGGAAATGGGCCACATAGATCTGAGTGCATCAAATCTGACACATTCTTCATTCTAGAAGGAGGGGGAACTTTTGAAAGCAATATTATTTTTTTTCCAACAAAAAAATCAACACATTTCTTTAAATATACCTGGCCAACTCTAAATAATGCATTCTTTTCCACCAACTGAGTCATCTCCTTCTCACTCATATAACCAATTTTCCTATGCCACAATTTAAGTACATCATCTTTCTCCATTTGATTCACAACATCATTGGAAACCTTTGCCTGCATCACATACAACTTTAAGCACTTTCTTACCTTTGGTAATTACCAAGGAGTCTTTAGTAAGTTTGCATTTTTCATTTTTGAAAGTGTTGCAAAAACCTTCATCATCAGGTATTCCAATCAAAATCAGATTTAGATGAAAATCAGGAATATACCTAACATCTTTTAGAGGCAGTCTCATGTCATTGTTTGTTTCCTAGTAAATATCACCTTTTCCAGTGATTTTGGTTAAACCGCTACTTCTCATTTTAACAACACCAAAATCTCCTTCTGTATATGATGAGAAGAGTTCTTTATATAAAGTGGCGTGAATAGTGGCACCATTTTCACCTATCCAGTTGAACTCAGATGATGCATTATTTACATCATTATCATATGAGATGATGTGAAAGTCATCAATGGTGGTGGTCGTCGATGCCTGTTCATCGTCACTGCTATTATCTTTCTTGACTTCTTTGCCTTTGTTCTTTTCTTTTTTGAACTTCCGACATAACCTTTTGATGTGATCCTTCTTTTTGTAGTGATGGCACTCAACATTTGCATATTTATTTGATCTTCCTCTACTCTTATCTGTGAAATTTGGACCTCTAGATTTGCTCTTCCCCTTAAAACTTGTGACTAGAACTTCTGTTTGTGTTGAAGAGGTCGAATTATGTGATCTCTATCTCTTCTCTTTATTCAAAATTTCACTTTAAATAGATTTCATATCAACAACACCATCAACTACATAATTAGTGATTGAAATCTTCAAAATCTCGCAGGACTCTAGCAAGGAGGTGAGCATAAAAAGGGCAAACACTTCATAATCGAAGTTTATAACCATTCCTAATAATTGATTAACGATCCCCTGAAATTCATTCAAGTGATCTTCCACCGAGGTATCTTCTCGATATTTTATCCGTACTAATAATTTATTTTTACCATTTTTTTAGCATACAACTCCTCAAGCTTCTCCCATAATGTCTGTGCATGAGTCTCGTTGCAAATATAATTGTACAAATTATCTTTAACAAATTGCCAAATAAAACTACATACTTGGTCATGCTCAAATGCCCACTCCTCATCTGATTTATTTTTGGGTTTTGTTGTAGTAAACACTGGTAAATGCATTTTTGTGACGAACAGAAGATCTTTCATCTTGTTCTTTCGTATGTGGTAGTTGGAGCCATTTAGGCTAATCATCTTACTTATTTTTGCTTCCATCTTTAATGAGAAATGCTTTGATATAGAATCGAACCTGGCTTTGATATCATTTGTTGGAAAAAAATTACGAATTAAGTCCTACAGATAAAATAAGTAAGAAAATAATACGTAAAAATTTAACATGATTCACCCTCTAATTTGGGCTACACCTATAGACCAAACTCCGAATAAAACTTTTACTAATGAAAAAAGCAGGTATAGAGAGTGAAAATAATATAACAAAATAGTGACACTTACACACAAAGTGTTTCCCAAATTTGCTATCCGTAGAATGATATCCTCATTATTTTGTCACTCACTCTTTTAGAAAAAAGTTTCCTAAAAATATCTCAGAAATTATTCTCTCACACAAAATGACTCTCTAAAATTTAGTCTCAAACTCCCCACACATCTCATATACGTTTGATGTGCATCTATATATATTAAGAGAAGAAGAAGGGAGGGTCTTTTATAAACCCTCCACCGTATGATAGCTCATATGGCAAGTTGTTATGTAGATACTCATAGCTTGCATGCACATTAGTTGCAACTTACTCTTGTTTTTTAAAGATAAATCTAGAATGACGATATTATGTATGTCGGTACCGCTATCATAACTTGTAACATCCTGCCACCGATGAGAAGGTTATATTGGTAAATTAGGACGGGATAGGATTTTTACCGCATATTATTGACTGAACATTCATTTGGCCTCTAA
>JANTNU010000007.1:8265682-8275811 GCA_024752395.1 Erythroxylum havanense | reverse complement strand
TCTTAACTAATTCTAGATATTTTATTATTATCAAAACATAAAGGGATTTAATTTGTCAACCACCATTGGTCCAACAGTTATAAGTGATTGAAATGTGGATATGGTTTAGGTGATTTTTAACAATATGGAACATGGTAGCCACAATCATGTGGAAAATTGACCTAGTTAAGGTTGAAATTGCCTTTAAGTACTTCATGAAAGTTTTATATTATGTTTTTATCTTTCCATTGATGTAAAGTATGAAATTTTTGGACCATGGAATAAGAAGTTATGATTTTTAGAAGTTTCTGTTACTGTTTGGCATGATCATTAGTGGATAGAAACTTCGAAGTGGTTTCTGACTCCCTTAGAGGTCAAATTGATTTTTCAGTCCTTCATGAAAGTTATAGGTTGCACTTTGATCTTTTCATTGATATAAATTATGACATTTTTGGACCTTGGAGTTGAAATATAGAAATTTTAGAATTTGTGTTACTGTTGAGGATGACACTTATATGGGCAGAAACTTTGATTGAACATTTGACCCTTTTAGAGGTTCAATTGGCTTCCAAGTTTTTCATGAAAGTTGTAGAATATATTCTGGTATTTCGATTGATAATAAAGCTTGGAATTTTTGGCAAAGCGAATGGGAAGATATGATTTTTAGAAGAATGTTGCACTGTTTTGAAAAATTTGTGTTTAGGTAGAAACTTTGATTGCATTTTTGACACCCTTAGGGGTGAAATTGGTTTGTGATTCATGGAACTTGTAGGGTTTTTTGTGATTTTTCCAATGAGACCTTATTTGTCATTTTTGGTTTCTTGTGTGAAAAGATAGGTTTTGTGAAAGAAGAGAAAGAAATAAGTGGAAGTGGAAAAAAAAGGAAATTTGGCGAAAGCTCGCTCCTTGCGAGGGCGACGCCCGCTTCCTCGCCCATGCATTGTACACATTTTAATTTCTCCATGTGCATTATTAAACATTTCTGATGGTACACTTGGTTTAACTATTATAGAGACGCATTTGGAACGTTAACCCACAGACGTTGCCGAGACTTCCAGGCATTAGCTTTGGAAGCTATTGGTGAGTGACCTAGATGATTCTCTCAATTATTTATTGCTTATAATGTTGTGGTGAATAATAGTGGGTTTGAGATTGATTGTGATTGTGGATTTCGGACAGAAGGTCTAATGTACTGGGGAGCTATGACATAGAAGTGCTACTTGTATGTGAATTTGAAAACTATTTGCTTGTGATGTGATAAACTGCGACACATGTGTTGATTGTGATGTATATACTGCTTAATTGTCACATATGCATTTCATACATGAATGCATACTCAGATAATGACAATTGTGACCGAGCAGCCATCGAGAGCTAAAAGCTCAACGATTGTATTTGAGCCTCAAGCCCTACAGTGATTTAGAGCCTCAGGCTCAACGATTAATGTGCCTATATTAGGGCAGTACAGGCGCTGGGTCACAACACCGTAATAAATTGGAAAAAGGGTTACATGAGCATTTCATATGCATTTGCTTACATATATTTGATTGAGTGAAAGGCAAAATGCCTTATGCTTATGTGAAAATAAAATGTGTTACTGATATGATCATATGGTACTTCTAATGTATGTGAAATTATGAAATAATTTGTGATATGCCTGATTGTTACATGAATTGAGCGAACCATCGATGATACTTACCTCACTGAGTTTGCAAACTCACCCAAAATTGCAACATATTTTTCAGGACCAAGAGTAGACTCTAGCTCCGGAGGGACTTTTTGAGCCGTGTAGATCATTTTGGTGAGAGAAGTCATGGCTCACAGGTCGGTCAGCTGGGATTTTTGGGATGGCCTAGATAGTTTTAATCCTTTTTCCTCTTTCGTGTAGTATTTTTGTACTAGGATGTTACTTGATGTACAGACAGTAAGAATGACAGTGTATAAACTTTTGATTTTGATGAAATGAAATGAGCAAGAAGTTGATTTTAAAAATATTGTGGTTTTCTATTAATGCTTATTTGGTAAAAAAAATTGACATGATGCCATGTGGAATAATTGTAGTAATCGTTCATAGCTCACCCTTATCGTAGGATATGTACCGGAATGACCTGCGGGCACCCCGGTGTGTACCCTGCGGTAAGGGGGTGCTACACCAGCAGAGCTGAAAGAACTTAAGGAACAGTTGGAAGAACTACTAGTGAAAGGGTTCATAAGGCCGAGTTCGTCACCATGGGGAGCGCCAGTTCTATTTGTTAAAAAGAAGGATGAAACATGACGCATGTGCATTGATTACCGGAGACTCAACAAGGTAACTATTAAGAATAAGTATCCTTTGCCTCAGATTGATGATATGTTTGACCAACTTCAGGGAGCAAGGGTCTTTTCTAAGATTGATCTCAGGTCAGGCTATCATCAGCTCAAAATCAAGGAGTATGATGTAAGTAAGATAGCTTTCAGAACACAGTATGGACATTATGAGTTCTTGGTCATGCCTTTTGGATTAACCAATGCTCCAACTGCTTTCATAGATCTTATGAATCGGGTTTTCAAGGAGTATTTGGATAAATTTTTCATATTGTTTATCGATGACATCCTGGTGTATTCCAAGAATAAAAGGGAACATGAGAAACATCTCAGGATTGTGCTGCAGACTTTGAGGGAGAGAGATATTTATGCCAAATTTAGCAAATGTGAGTTTTGACTCCATGAAGTGATATTCCTTGGGCATGTGATTTCGAAGGATGGGGTACATGTTGATCCAAGGAAGATTGAAGCAGTGGGAAATTGGCTTGCACCCAAGACAGTGACAGAGGTAAGGAGTTTTTTGGGTTTGGCAGGATATTATAGGAGATTCATTGAGGGATTCTCTATACTAGCTGCTCCGATGACTAAGTTATTAAGGAAGAATCAGAAGTTTGCCTGGAATGATGAGTGTCGAAAAAGCTTTGAGGAGCTCAAACACAGATTGACAACAAGTTCTTTAGTTTTGACTTTGCCCATAGGAGAGGAAAGTTATACAATGTTTAGTGATGCTTCAAGAAAGGGGTTAGGTTGTGTACTGATGCAAGGAGACAAGGTAATAGCATATGCCTCGCGGCAACTAAAACCTTATGAGTTGAATTATTCGACCTATGATTTGGAATTGGCAGCTTTGATTTTTTCCTTGAAGATATGGAGACATTATTTGTATAGGGTTTAAATGAAGATTTTTACTGATCATAAAAGTCTCAAATACCTATTGAGTCAGAAGGAGTTGCTGAATTTGAGACAGAGAAGGTGGATTGAATTGCTTAAAGATTATGATTTGTTGATTGAGTACAATCCAGGCAAGGCAAATGTCGTAGCAGATGCCTTGAGTAGGAAGTCTCCCATAGCCCATGTTCAGACAGTTTATCTACCGCTATTGGAAGAGATGGATAAGCTTATAACCAGTTTGAAACAGGAGGAGCCTGATTGTGTTGTTGCTACCTTTAGAGTGAGGCCGATACTCAGAGAAAGGGTTAGGGAGTTACAAGCACAGGATGCAGAATTGAGTAAGCTTCAAGAAGAGATTCAAAAGGGCAAGAAGTCTGAAGTGGTAGTGAGAGATGATGGACTCATGACTGTAGGGAATAGGCTTTGTATCCCAAATACCAAGGAGGTGAAAGATGAGATACTGGATGAGGCACATAATGCACCTTATGCTATGCACCCAGGTAGCACCAGGATGTATAGTGATCTAAAGGAGCATTTCTAGTGCAAAGACATGAAGAAAGATGTGGTCGAATATGCGAGTAAGTGTCTGGTGTGTCAACAAGTCAAGGCTGAACACCAGGCACCTTCAGGCAAGTTAAGGCCATTTTTCATTCCTGAGTGGAAGTGGTGAAGAGTGACTATGGACATTTTGATGGGGTTGCCCAAGACTAGTAAGAAGCATGATGCCATATGGGTCATTGTGGATAGATTGACAAGGTCAGCCCATTTCCTGGCAATCAAACAGACCGATTCTCTATATGTGTTAGCAAAGAAGTACATTGACGAGATTGTGAGATTGCATGGGATTCCAGATTCTATAGTTTCTGACAGGGATCCTCGTTTCACTTCAAGATTTTGGGAAAGCTTGCAAGAAGCTTTAAGAACCAGACTGAATTTTAGTATTGCTTTTTATCCCCAGACGGATGGTCAATTTGAGAGGACCATTCGAACACTTAAGAGAATGTTTAGAGCGTGTGTTATGGATTTCAAAGGAGCTTGGGATGAGCATTTTTCATTGGTCGAATTTGCTTATAATAATTCGTACCATTCGAGCATTCAGATGGCTCCATATGAAGCACTGTATGGAAGGAGATGTAGAACTCTGATATGTTGGGATGAAGAAGGAGAGAGGAAATTGATAGGGCCAGAGTTACTTCAGATGACAGTTGATAAGGTTAATTTAGTTAAACGACGGCTTAAGGCAGCCTAAGATAAAATGAAGAGTTATACTGATGCACACCGAAAGGAGATAGAGTATGTATTTTTTAAGACGTTTCCTTGGAAAGGTGTCATGAGGTTTGGCAAGAAGGGCAAGTTGAGTCTAAGATATGTAGGTCTATACGAGATTCTTGAGAGGATCAGACCCTTAGCTTATAGATTAGCGCTGCCACCAGAACTATCACAGATACATGACATTTTTCATGTGTCCATGTTGAGGAGGTATAGGTCGGATCCTTCCCACATCATTCAGACCATTGAGGTTCAATTGAGAAATGATCTGAGTTATGAGGAGATTTCAGTGAAAATTTTGGACACTGAGGAAAAGGTTCTCAGGAACAAGACAGTGCAGCTAGTCAAAGTCCTATAGAGAAATCATTCGGTGGAAGAGGCCATGTGGGAGCTCTTGGAAGCCATGAAGGAAAAGTATCCCGACCTCTTTAACGAATCAGGTAAGAATTTCGAGGACGAAATTTATTAAGGGGGTAGAAATGTTGGCCCCTGAATTTTTTTTATTTGATTAAGCGTGATTAGATTAATCATTGGTGTCTTGCAAGATTTATATATGTTGGACGTTAATTGTAATGAGGTTATGTGACATGGGTGTAGTGAATTGAGTTAAAGTGATAAGTTACACAAGGGGGCATTAAGGGAGGATCACTTAAGCATTTAAGTTGTAAGGATAATAAGTGAGGGTAAGATGGACATTTTTGGCATCACTAAGGGTTTTGAACTATTAGAGTAATGGGAGAGTGTAAGCCTAATTTTAGCAAGTCACTTGGGTTTAAAAACTTAAGACAGCAATGTAAGGACAAAAGGGTCTTTTTGTAATCATTAGTGGTGTAAAAGAGAAGGAAATGGGGTGTCTTACTTTTGGGAGAGAGAGAAAAACGAAATTGAAGAAAGAAGGGAGAGAGTTTCGTGAGTTTAGGCAAAGAAAGAAGAACAAACTAGGTTTGAGTTTTTTTAACCTTCAAGAGGGATTTTGAGAGTGATCTAGAAGGGAAAAAGAAAGAGGAAGATTAGAGCTTTCATTGGAGCCAAGAAAATCATTGTTTGGTGAAGATTTTAGGTAAGTGGGTTTTAATCTTTTGAAGTTTTGAAAGGTTTTTGTTCAAAGAGCTTAGGACATAGATGGGTATAAGTATTCTAGGATCAATTTCATGCATGAGGTTCTTTGGGTTTGTCAATTTGAATCCTTTTGATTTGGAGTTTTTTTGTCATTATTGAAGAAAATCAAGAAGGACAAGAGGAGCAAGAGGAGAGGCATATTTGAACAACCTATAGTCAACGACTTCAAGGTGGGTTTCACTTTTATAATTAGGCGGTAAGCTAACAAAAAATTTCTGTCCATAAATGATAGTAATTAATTTTGCAACCACCTCATTCATATGCATTTAATGTTGTTAAGTGTAGCAAGATTTTTCCTACATGCTTAAATATGATTTGTGGGATGATACATAAAATGTTGTTTATTACAATGATTCTTTAAAATGATGCATGATTTTGAAACCATACTTTTAGAAATGGTTTTTAAGATATAACAAGTTTATGAAAAGTAAGTTTTCAAGAAAATGTGCCTTTGTGGGCATCAAGATTACAAGATTTTGAAACTTTATGTGTTATATGGGTTTGTGGTAGTCCCTCAAGAACCGTCACGTGCACGTTGACCCAAGTATAGGTTTCTCTTGTCTGCCTGCAAGTGACATGGAGCTCCCTCAAGAATCCACGACTACATAAGACCATTTCTTTAGAAATGTGTAGTGCGTCATGTTTTGGACTTACCCAAACAATTTGATATGTTTATGTGTTCATGCTAAGTTGATAGGAGTAATGCATTCTTGATTTTGTATACACATAAACTTCTGCATTGAAAGTGTATTAAATGTCTTTGCTTGTTGTAAACTGTAAAATTGTTACCCACAGGCTTCAAGCTCACCCCCACCTTTCCTCCACACAAGCAGGTGAAGAGCAAGAGATTGAGTAGTCAAGGGTCAAGGGCATCACTCCACTTTTGAAGTGTTATTGTATTTCAAGCTACTTTTGAAACCAAGGCTTTAGTTGCATTTTGAGTAGTTAAGTATTCAAGTATCTTTTGTATCTGAGTTTTTTTTAGACGTTAATGTTTAAGGCTTGAAATGCCCACTAAAGCTTTGTAATAACTATGATCTTTTGATGCTACTAGTATATGATTTTTGTTTTCTACCCTGATTCACAAGGTCTCATAAAAGGGGGAATTCGTATACTAACTTAAAGGCAAATTTTTGGGTTGATCTGGACTGATTTTGTAACACTGTGTCTCCATATTAAGGGTTAAGACCCGAAATTTTAGTACAAGCGCGCTTAAAGAGAATCTAAGATAATGCATTTTCTTGTTCATGCATCATGTTAGCATATATGTATATAGATATGGAATGTTTTCACATAAAAAGTAATACATGTATTCATTGACAACTTCCGGGTGTAATTGTCATTAAATGTGATTTTATTGGAAATGAGGAGTAGAAGGAGTGGAAAGAGTGATCTTGGTATGAGTTGTGATAAGGAAAGATTTAGAAATAAAATTAGTAGTGATCTGAAAAATATTCACTGAGTATACTTCGGTCTATTAGCCATAACTTCTCCTCTAGTTGTCCAAACAAGATAGCTCTTAATTTGTATTAAACTAGAAATATATGGCTACATTTTTTATGAAGACATCTATTTTCAATTCTATCCCTAAAAATCTCAAAATTTGTCACGAAGTGAAGAATTTGGGTGCAGTGTTGGTGTATGAATGAAAATTTTGTCTTTAGATTTTATGGGCATATTTGGGATTAATATAGATAGATTTTGGCAAATTTTCCTTCTGGAAAGTTGTAGATATTTCTTTTATCTTTCCAACTATATATTATATTAAAAATTTGGATATCGGAGTCAAAAGTTATGATTCTTATAAGTGAAGATGTTCTGGAAAAAAAGCAGACGATAGAAATGAGACAGAAATAGAAATAAGACGGAAGAAAAGCAAATGATAGAAATGAGACGGAGGAAAAGCAGACGATAGAAATGAGACGGAAGAAAAGCAGACGATAGAAATAAGACGGAAGAAAAACAGATGATAGAAATGAGACGGAAGAAAAGCAGACGATAGAAATGAGACGGAAGAAAAGCAGATGATAGAAATGAAAGGGAATAAAAGCAGACGATAGAAATGACACGGAAGAAAAGTAGACGATAGAAATGAGACGGAAGAAAAGCAGCCGATAGAAATGAGACAAGAAAAGAAGATGATAGAAATGAGACGGAAGAAAAGCAGATGATAGAAATGAGATAGAAGAAAAGCAGACGATAGAAATGAGACGATAGAAATGAGACGAAGAAAAGCAGACGATAGAAATGAGATGAAAGAAAAGCAGAAGATAGAAATGAGACAATAGAAATGAGACGATGGAAATGAGACGATAGAACTGAGATGAAAGGAAAGTGAGATGATACAAAATATGACATGATACATAAGTCAAACGACAAAATTGACCTTTGAGGTCTTCATAAAAGTTATAGATCTAGAAGTCCTCTTCCCAATGGTCTAAAAACGAAGTCAATCTGCAATCTATAACAAAAGTTATGACATTTGTGCCAAGAGAGGTACAAATTGATTGATGGTATAAACAAGTTCGATTCTTTCGGGTATAATTTCCCCATCTGACCCCCAAATGAAGTGATACTTAAAGTAATAGATTTCTAACTTCTGGTATTGTCTCTCTATGAAAATTTGTGTCTTTTGGAGTGTTTTTGAGAAAGTTACATTAGAATAAGTGAGGGGTCAGTTGGGAGAGGATGTTTGGAGGATGATCACGTTAGCTCATTAAGTTTTTCTTGAGTTGTAAAATTCTGATTGAGATGATTTTTATTTCAACACAAATTAAAGGCTTAAAGCTATGATTGCTTGATGAGGTCAAGTTGAGATTTTGGTGTTTGATCGGTGTGGCACACCACCTTAGGGAAATGTTGATTTTGACCCTACAGAGTATTAAGCTCAAGGTTTAAGATTCCGGATGTTGGGCTTCGGAAATGGGGTTCCAACACTGCCCATATACTTTTCATGCATAAGAGTAAATTGTTAGAAGTGAACTACAATTTACAAAATTTTTTCTATTTTATGATGTTTACTCCCTATTAGACAAAAAAATTAACTTAACAATACATATATTTTTATTTTAAATTTCATATATCAAATTACCTTGAAATCAAATTTTATACATCAAAGTGCAAAAATCATAATGTAAGTGTAAAGTTTTGATACTTATACGTTAAAGTTCATGCTTTGGTAGGTCAAAGATCCTTCAGTGTGTACGGGTAGACTCTCTCCATCTGGTCCTTTATGTCTATTAGCAGAATTGTGCTCTGAAATGAATATTGTCTAAGGTGATGCCCAATATTGCTGCCAACGTCATTATATTTCTCCAGATATATATGGTGGTTGTACACCATTCTTGAGTATAGAAGTAAGAAAGTCTCTATAACGTGTATGAGCTTGCCTCTCTCATACATTATAAATTATAATATCAAATTTTGGATCCCAAAATTTTTTTCTTAAAAAACATATAATAAGTACTTACAGATGACAATATCTATCTAATAATGTATTAAATTTAGATAAAATAAAAAGATTAAAGAATATATCTTATGTACCTCAAACTCTTGATAATAAAAATCCTTTGTTGGCTGAAAGACATTATTCCATATATAACCCATTAAACTTGGATAAGATATTTCTTGAGCACGTTCTAGATAGAATCAACCAAATATATAAGTTATTTTAGAACATTTTCAAAGTAAAACCTATAACTTTAATATAAACCTATAGTGTTATCATGTGTTACAAAACATTTAAAATTTTACTTACAAATTGTTGACAAATGTGATGTACAATTTTTCGTCAACTCCCTTAACTCCAAGTTGTAGGTTGCCTCCTTCATCTACAACATTTATCCCTGATATCTCTGTCAGTATAGGGGTGGTGGATGGTGTAGGGTTACTAGATGGTATAGTAGCAAGTACAGAAGGTGCCTCATCTGGATGTGCAGTAGCATCTATAGAATGTGATGCTTCACTTGGAATTACATTGACTTCTCCAAATCGCTGTAACTTGAACCTTAGCCACATCATATCTTATTTTCTCTTTAGTGACAAATTTTTAACCTAAAATTCACTTTTTTTTTATTTTTCTATATACAATAAAACAATATAAATTCAATATATAACAATATATTGTTGATGCAATAATATATTTATTCATATAATATTCTATTAAAACATAAATTAATCATTATCAACACTTAATTGTAAATCAAAATCATAATCATCTTCTTTTTCCAAAGAATTAGAATCAAATGCAGGCTTCTCTTCAGATCTCTCACCCTCCTCATCCTCTTTAGATGAAATTTCAACATATTCATTATTTAGATCATTCAAAAGTTCATTCTCATCATATATTACACATGCATTTATTTCATAAAAATCTTTTTGAAGCGCTTCACTTTCAATTCTCTTATTTTCTCCTTTTTCATGCACTTCAAAAATACCTCTAGGTTTTACTTTCCAAATGGCCAACCAATTTAACTTATCTCATCATAGGCTTCTCTTATTTTCTCCTTTTTCATGCACTTCAAAAATACCTCTAGGTTTTACTTTCCAAATGGCCAACCAATTTAAC
>JANTNU010000007.1:7511207-7524672 GCA_024752395.1 Erythroxylum havanense | reverse complement strand
TTGCCCCCAGTTGACTCTTGTCTTGTCCCACAGCGATACCATGTCCTCTCTCGCCTCTTTCATCTTCCTGCTTCTCACTTCTCTTGCCGCCACTACAGTCTTTCCCATCATCCTCCAAACCACCGTCTCCGCCACCCAAAAGGAGGATGACTCTAGCATAATCCCAATCCGAAATGAAATCCATGGCGACGGGAAAATCTTTGACATCACGCACCGGTACGCGACAGACATGCCAGCATATCAGTCTGAAGGCGGACAAGGTCAGTATATCTGGCTTGTCAGCAGCATGAAAAACGGTTCCATTGCCAACTTCTCTGAGCTTAAGATGGGTACCCACTCTGGCACTCACGTTGATGCTCCCGGTCACTTCTTTGACCACTACTTCGACGCCGGTTTCGATGTCGACACTCTAGACCTTGATCTCCTCAACGGTTCTGATTTATATTTGTGACCTTCTCATTATACCTTTGTTTGGTTCTTTATGATCCAAAAATCAATGAGTGGTACTTGTAACTTAATGTTTGAAAGATTTTCGTCTGTTTTATTTCAACAGGTCCTGCTCTGTTGATTGATGTTCCAAGGAATTCAAACATAACAGGTACGGAATGGATGCATCCCTTTTAACAAAAATATCAGTTTAATCCCAGAAGCAAAAATACGTGATCGTGTTTTCTATCCATCTCAAATGCGTAACTTGATTTTGTTACATGTTTTTTAAATTACTTCAGTTATCAGTCAGTGATTTAATGATTTTGGTTTATGAATAGACTTGATAATTGTTACCTTCTTCTTAATTCACTACAGCATTTTTACAGTAGGGTCTATATGCTTTTGCAGCTGAAGTTATGAGGTCCTTGAGTATTCCCAGAGGAGTACGCCGGGTGCTTTTCAGAACCCTTAATACTGATAGGTAAGTGAACTTGTATGCTTAATTATTTATCATTCCAGGTTTTTCTTGCTTGTCTTTTAATCATTTTGGATCTTTGGATTGGGCTGACAAACTAAATTTCTCGGATGCCATGAATTTCAGAAAACTCATCCGTTTCCCAAGCTTGAGCTCGTTCCTACAAGTCATGGAAATAAGCTTACTTTTAAAATATGTCGCCATCTTGTAAGTTAAAATGCCATGGTAACTTTGGATGGTTGTAATTCGACTGCGAATTTTTTGCAGGGGCCTCATGTACAAAAGTACGTTCGATACAAGTTATGTGGGTTTTACCGAGGATGGGGCGAAGTGGCTGGTAGAGAAGACCGACATCAAGCTTGTGGGTGAGCAATTCATCATTGACCATATGGAACTTCCAGACTTCAGTGTTGGCTTCAACTTGTGTAATAACTTGAACCTGACAAATTATGACAGGAGTTGATTTCTTGTCCGCTGCTGCTTGGAGTGATCTAAAAGAGGCGCATCTTGTCTTCCTAGAAAGCAGGGTAAGAAAATATATATAATTCTATGCTGCGATTTCACTGATCATCACTATACATAGTTCGACAAAGGTGAATGCTTTTCCTGTTTTTCAGGAAATAATTCTCGTGGAAGGCCTGAAACTAGAAGGCATTCAACATGGAACATACAGTGTCCGCTGCTTACCCCTTAGGCTGCTTGGTGCCGAGGCATCTCCAATTAGATGCATTCTCATTCAGTGATTACCTAGCTAGTTGGGTTCAAACTGTTTCCTAAAAGATATCCATGGAAAATAAATGCCCGTACAGTCGGCTAATTGATACTAATATAATATTAAGCTTTTATTTTGAGGATTAGATACTCTCTTCTGATTAATCAGTTCTTACCCTGTTATATTAAACCGGATTCGTGGTTACTATATACAAGCTAATTACTAGCTATGCCTAAATGTTGATTATCAGCAATGCCAAGTCGACGTATACTTGATTGATAATTTTTCTACTATCATAATATAAGAATGTAGGCAAGTAGATCTATTGATGTGCTTTGCTTTGTTATATTGGCTACTATTATACACTGGTGTGTCTACCGATGTTTTTCCTAAAAAATTTAGAAGAATCTAAGATTTTTGCAAAGAAAACTAAGAAGATATCTTAAATTTGGAAAGAAAAAAAGACTATTACACACTAGTATGTCTACCCCTGTTTTTCCTAAATATACCTTAGTGGCAGTTGATTATGTTTCTAGATGGGTGGAAGTATAAGCTTTACCAACGAATGATGCTAGGGTGGTCGTGAAATTCCTTAAAGGTCTATTTTCTCGTTTTGGCACACCTAGGACAATTATCAATGTTAGGGTACGCACTTTTGCAATGAAAAAAAATTTGCAATGCATAATTAGAAAAAGTACTTAAAAGGTACGAAATTGATCACAGAATTGTCACCTTGTATCACCCTCAAACTAGTGGCTAATTCGAGGTATCTAATAGGGATTTAATACGAATTTTGGACAAAACTGTAGAGTGTCAAAGGAACGACTGGTCAATTAAATTATAAGGTGCTCTATGGGCTTACAGGACAACGTATAAGACACCAATTGGCAGTACACCCTATAGGATAGTCTATAGAAAAGCACCTCCCAGTTGAGTTAGAATATAAAGTATATTAGGCTATTAAACTCATGAACTTTGATCTTCAAAATGCAAGTGAAAAGAGGAACTTCCAAATTAACGAGCTAGACAAATGGTAGCTTATGGCTTATGAACATTCTAAGATTTATAAGGAAAGAGCCAAAAGTTATAATTACTGAATCATTAAGAAATCTCGAGAATTCAAGAAGGGAGATCAGGTTTTCTTTTACAATTCTCACCTATGATTATTTCCTGATAAGCTTAAATCAAGATGGTCGGGACCATTTATTGTAGAGAGCGTATTCCCATACAACGTAATTGAGGTGAGTCATCTGCACAAAGGTACCTTTAAAGTTAATGGCCGACAAGTAAAGTTATATATTGGGAGTGAGCTTGATGTTAATAATGAAAACATCAATTTTACCAAATCACCTTGAGTATAAAAGATACGTCAAGCTAAAGATGTTAACCAAGCGCTCCTTAGGAGGCAGCTCAAGATTCGGGATTTTCTTTTGTTATATTACTTTTATATTTTTATTTCAGTTTTATTATTTGATTGTTTTCAATTATATTATTTTTATTATTATCTACTTTATTTTTATCCTTTATTTTTATTTTATTTTTGCAAGGATAAGTTAGCATTGGATGGATCAAAATCAAGAAATCACCCCAATTAGGAAAGTACCAAACAACCCTTTAACTTGCATATTTAACTATATTATGAACATTGAGGGCAATGTCCAATTTTTAGTGTGGGGATGGGTTTACTAAATTTTTAACTGAATTCTTCAAGTTTATTATAATCTTGATTATCAATTTTATTAATTGATGTCCTGACTTAATTGAATCTGTCCCTGAATAATATATGTTATTGTTGAATGTTGATTTGAATTGGTGTGTAAAAGGATGATGGTTATAATGAAATTAGTTTTTCTAAATCATATTTTTCGTAATCATTTAAATTTTCAAGTTGAAGGAAATCATATTATTTACACACATATAAATACCCTTTTTTCATGAGCTCTTAAGCCTAAAGAGCAAATTTCATAAAATTTTTAAAGCTTTTTTTTATTCTTTTCATATGCGTGTTATTGTCTATAGTAGGATAATTCTAAAACTTGTTTTATTATGCATGTTGAGACCATATTTATGAAACCTAGGAGTAATAATAAGGCCACTTAGATTAGCCAACTTGTTTAAGCCTTTTTCTGTAAAACTTACCATACCTTAAAATTTACCTTTAGGAATAATTCAGTTGAGCCTTAGCTTTTTTCATTAATTTTACCCACATATTAATCTTATTCCTTTCTTTCTTTGAAGACATGTTGATTATGTTGAATCTTGAAGGTTGTTTACATTATTTACTAGTTGAGACTTAAAATTTGTGAAAGGTCCAATATTTCTTGAACTATGATATTGAATTTTTTTATGAGAAAAAATAACAAAAAGGAAAAAGGAAAAAAAGAGAATAAGTTTATAGTACCAACTAAGTTGAGCTGAAAGGACCTATGTGTTTTGTAAACAAGTATTGTAATATTTCTTGAGTAAATTTCCTTTAATTTAAATCCCTTTATTATCTCAATAATATCGTACCTAAGCCTCATTACAACCTACACAAAGACCTTTTGATTTTTGTTTCTAGTTTGTACATAGGTGGTGGAGATGCGATTTTACTGCAAGTTTATAGTAAGAATTCTACTATGTATTGATTAAGAGTTTTGATACTTTTCACCCTAAACACTTGAGTGCATTGAGTGAAATCTTAATAAGGGTGTAAAGGTATGTGCTTTTGATTTCAATGCAACTGTTGATGTGATTATTATTAATATTACTTAGGAAGTTAATTTTATGAAAATTTGATTCTGATTGTATGTTAATTTGATTTCATAGGATATGATAATTTATAGTATGAATGGACAGGTTGAAAATGACGATGGATTGATGTTGTAAATTTTATAATTTTGATTACAGTTTGTTTAAGGACAAGCAAAAACTTAAGCATTAGGATATTTGATAAATGATGAATTGACTATATTTTTACCCCATATTTAATGTATTCGTGCTTGATATCTTATACTTTTGTTATATATTTGGTACTTAATTCATTTTAAGTGTGTTTATAGATTATAATTGCCTTCACAAACTTAAAGGAGAAGAATTTGGACGAAAACGTGGCATAAGACAGAGAATCAGCAATTTGAAAGGGATGCATGACCATACACTTTAGTAAGCCCATGCATTTTCATGATACGCAACAAATTCTGATTATGCACGATTAGATGCACGACCATCATACATAATCTAAAAACTTAGAATTCAATATAAAATTGACGTTTTGGAGGCAGAAGAAAGGGGGAAGCTGCTGGCACTGCCCTAAGACATTTAATGGTGATTCTAGAGGCAATTTGGAGCTTAATGAGTGGAAGACGCATAATTTTTATTGAGAGATCCATCAGAACACAAGATCGAAAATCTATAATATCATAATACATGATAAATAACAATTAGGGAGATTTAAAATTATGATTCCAATATTTTTATTCTATTATATATATTTGGATATGATTTCGTGTTCGTTGATATATAGCTACTTTTTCTATTATTATTTAGGCTAGATGAACCTTAGTGGAATACTTTGACACGTTTTGGTTATTTCATGAATGAAATTGAGTTGATTGATTATTGTAATCCAATTATCTATTTTATTAGTGTCTTTTAATCTGATTTATTAGACTTTAATCTGATTTTAAACATAGCGATTTAGAAATCCTAGGTTTAGATGCCAATTTAAAGACAAATCCAATTGAAGAGAGGGAAAATGATCGGAATTAAGCATCTTTTACTAGAACTCCAAAGGCTACTATATATTTTGAAGAATATTGGTAGATTATTAACATGAAGTAGTGCAAAGAAGGATAAGTAATCCCTCAATAACTTAATGGTGGATAATGGTGGATATATATGCAAAGAATAAGGTTTTGCTACTTCTTTAGGTTGAAATTAGGCTTATCATGATGATCTAAGTGCGAAAGCAAGATGAAGAATCACAATCATGCAATGTAACTAGCATCTGACTCAGAGTATATATATGATTAATATGGATTTTACACTATTATTAGAATGTTGAAGAAACGGTATGTAACTAATGCTAGAGTAATATCTATAATTGACCCTGATCTTTTATGAGGTTTTCTAGATTGAAGTTACACAACAAAACTAGCATTAAAGTTTAACATGTAACGAGCATTAGACTCTTCTTTGATTTTATATAGTTTTATCCAAAAATAAAATTGGCATCGATTATGATTTAAAAAAACATTTTTCTCATACTATTTATAGATATTTTTGTCATTTTGAGAGTTTATTTCCTTTTATAACTCCATTTTAAGTTTTCAAGCATATAAGAACCATAGAAATGCATGTAAGATAGTTTATGATTATTATTAGCTAATTAAGCCATTAGATAGTTGTTTTTGGATTAATCAAATTAATTTGGAGAGATTTTTCATAATTTTATTTTTAAAGATACTCTTGTATTAGGTTCTTTATTAACTACAATCTTATTTAGCATGCTAGTGGTGATTAAACCTAGAATCTTATAAATCTTAATCTTTTCTTTTTTTGAGTATAGTGATTCATATATTTCTTTCTTGTATTTTTCTATTAATTTTATGGGTTAAACTATTTTCAATAAAACATTCCTAAATCTTGTAATATTGATATTGAATCTTATTAGTCCTATTGGTAAGGCTTGTGTCATGAAACTTAAAGAATTTTAAAACATTTGTGGAGAATTTCATCAAATAAACTAGCTTGTACATGACATGCCCTCATTTGCCTATAAATCAAAGCTTTCATAGTTATTTACTTTTGAATTAAGGAGTGTAATTTAATTCAAAAGGCAATGTTTAAGATGACCATGAGTTTTTTTAAGTCAAAACCCAATGTTTAGGATGAGAATAAGAAAATTAGGCCTTTTCCAATAAAGAATTGCTTCAATAAGCCACTTTTCCATTTAATTTTTTAGCTTCCTCCTTTTGTCTAACATTTTTCTTATAAAGGAAAACATGTCCTAGCCTATTGCTTCTTCCCCAACCTCTCCTACCCCTAATCTTAACTTAGCCATTGCTTTTCCTACCCTACTGAAAATACAAATTGCTAAAAAGGGTTATAAAAAACTCTTGATAGGGTTCAAAGCTTAAATCCACCTTCAGAAGCACCAAGTTGACCAGTTTGGATCAAAGTTGCTAGTGACCTTGTTAACATAACAAAACTACACTACATACCATCTACTAAAGAAGGGAAACTAGTGTCTTCTGTTGAGCAAGATTTATATCGAATAATAAAACTCTCAATACCTGCTAATATGCAGATCGTATATATATTTTAGTATAAGAAGTCATCATTTCCATGAGGAATATGCAAGAGTTAACAATTTAAACCTAACTTTATCTAAGGTATTCAAAAATTGATTTGAATTAAATTTAAATAACAAAAATTGAAACAAACAAATAAGAAAAACAAATAATCAAATAAATAATGAGCTACCAATAAAAACTAGGGTTGGATCAAGATTGAAAACTTAGGACTTATTCTTTACTTATTTTGTTTCCTTTAATCTTATTGATTCAATTTATGTGTTTGATCCTAGATTTTTTAAGGTTTTGATTACTTTCTCTGAAATTCTAATCAATTAACCTTAATTAAATTCAAAATAAATAGATTTTTAATCTCTCAATTCATAAAACTATTCCTAACCTCTTCAATTAGATCTAAACTAATCTTTTAGATAATTAATTTCACAACCAAGATCTCTTTTCGATTGATTGTTAATTTGATAATTGTGGGTCTACTAAACTAGTAACTCTCATTGTACAATCTAACACTAATTACTTTGACTCACTCTCTCATTTTTTTGTCAAGTTTATGCACGAACAAAATTATCACAAACATCCAAATATGTATTGAAATCAACAATACATCAATCACCTTATGAAACATTAAATTAATATTGAATTCATGCTCTAAATCACACAAACACTTATAGTCTATTTGGTTCAATAATAGGATGCTAAAAGCTGATGGGAGATGTCAACACCTTGATAAATGAGGATGACTTCTTCTTGTTCAAGTTCACCTCTGAGTAAGATGTCCGAAGTAATGGTATCCTCTTCACATACACCTTAGGTGTCATTAAGGAATTACAACTACATTCTCAAACTTGATGAGGCTCAAGAAAATGCGAGGCTTATGTATTCCAGATATGAGGAGCTAGGTCATTTAACTGGTGCTTTGGGTCTAGTTGATTTAAGGTGCATAGGCCGTTCCTTTAACATAGGCCAACAAATAATCAAATGCTCAATTTATCCAAAAAAAAAAAAACTAAACATGTGGTTGATTAATTATAATTGGCTTAGCTTATTCCTTGGTAATTCGATAACTTTCACTAACTCTTTGTTTTTAGATCATTCGCTTGTAGAGGTTAATCTAATGGATGTCAAGACTAAAACAAATTCTCCTTTTAAATTCTTCATTTCTTTAATTAAAAGACCCTAAATTTAGCTTACTAGCGATAAAATGAACAAGTACAAGTGTCTCAGGCTCATAGACATATCAATTAGTGTAAAAGAATGAAGTTGCTTATATGAAGATGGATTTAAGGAAGGCCTTTGAAAGGCTTAATCAATACTAGAAGGATTTGGACAATGATCCCTTAAATAATTCCCTCAAAGCAATGGAAATAATAGAGTTGGAGAGGTATTTGATTGCTGCTGATAAATAGAACTCTCAACTAAAGTAGAAATCCAAAATACGATTACTTACAAATGGAAAAAAGAACTTAAATTTTTCTTCTATAGTTCTTAGAATAGAAGGAACCCAAATAGAATTACCTCTTTTAAAGACTCTGAGGGGAATGAAGTAAATGATTAACAAACTCTTAAGGGATTAACTCATGATTATTTTAAGAGATTATTAGGAATAAGTAAAAGAGTAGAAGGCCTTTCTCATAATATTATCATTGCCTTAGAAGGTTTAGTGGAATCACATCATAATAATGATCTCACCAAAGAGGCAACATTAGAAGAAATCAAAGTCACTCTAGTATCGTTCCACCCTAACAAGGCATCTAATCCTGATGGCTTTAATGACAAATTCTTCCAAGCCTCATAGAATATCATTGGACCAAAGATCATTGATATAGTGTTGGAATTTTTCACAAATAAGAAGGTGCTCATAAATTTGAATAACATTTACCCTTGCCTTATTCCAAAGCTCTATAATCCCTTATCCTTTAATGATTAAAAGTCCATAACATGTTGCTATGTTTTATGTATGGTGATTTCAAAGGTTTTGGTCAATAATCTGAAGAAAACCTTTAGATAAATCATCAATGTAGGAAAAGGAGCTTAAATAGAGGGCAAATCAATTAGTGACAACATATCAAAAGATTCAAAGGATACAACTCCAACAAGTCCCATAAAAGTTATGCCTTACAAGTTGACTTCACTAAGGTATTTGATTATGTGAGATGAGACTTTATTAGATCTTCATTAATAGCTCTGTGATACCTTTGTAAGTTTGTGAATTGGATTATGGCTTATGTAACCTTAATGTCTTATGTTGTTAAATTGAATGGAGACCCCACTAGAAACTTAAAACTACTTAGGGAATCAAACAATGTGACCATTTATCACGCTGCCTATTTGCAATCTCCATATAAGTGTTCTCTCAAATTACAACTATTCAAATAAGTAGAAATCCCTCCTTAAAATATCATTATAGATGTGGCAAACTCAAGCTCTCACACCTCCTATGTGTTGATGATCTTTCTATGTTATGTGGAGCTAATCAAACTTTTATTACATCCTCAATGAATTTACTAAATGTAATTCTTTAATCAACTCCATTACAAAGAAATTATAGGCTTCGTGCAATAGAGCCTTATCATATAAAGTAGGACTTCAACTAGCCATATGATAGCCATAGATTGTATCATGTTTTATAGGTTTTAGGATGTTTAATGGTTAAATTTAATCGATTAGTGTGTGTTTAGGATAGAATTGTGTTAGTTAGATATTTTTGTCTTGAGAGTTTTGTGGGTTAGAGCATGCGTTTGAGCTTCAAGTTTATGTTTTTAAGGTTTCGTAGCATGTTTGGTAGTGTTTTAGGGAAAATATAAAAGAATGGAGATTTGGAGAAGATCCGGAGCCGAACCTAGACCCACGATCGTGGCCAATCATGACAGAAGCAGATGCAGGGAAACATAGTACCACGATTATGACCTACGCGACAGACAACGCACCCTGACCTTCTGAACTTCATTTTTCAAGGACATTTCAGACCTTTGGAGCACGGAAAAGCCATAGAGTTGTCTTAATTAGAAAAGACTATAAAAAGGAAAAGAAGAGATAGAAAAGGGAGCCTCCACTTTTGCCATTTTGGGAAAGCTTTAAGGGAGATAAGAAAAAGAGAGAGAAGAGGAAGAAGAGGAGAAAGGAAGCGGGTCTTTCGACGCTATTGCCTTCCTGGGTTGTCTGATCCAAATTCTTTCTCCTTTCCATCTTTATTTCCATTCAATTAATGTATGAGATGATGATGGATTGTATGATGATGGATCTTGGATTGCTAATGATGTTCTAACTTTTCTTTTAGGATTTTACCTTGATTCAATGTTAATATAGTCATTTTTGTGTTATTTTATTGGGTGTTATGATTAATTGTGAAACTTGTATATTTGGGTAATAAACTGAGAGGGTGAACTAAATAAAAATGATTGGGTTGGATTAATGAGCGTTAAGTAATCAAATAGACCATGTGATTAATTGTATCAATTATTATACAGAGAGAGATCTCGTGTAAAACCCGGTAGTTTATTAGAGGGCTTAAGATCTAGTTAGAGTTATGGGTCTTTTGTTAATTAAGATATTGCAAATTCCATAATTCAATTAGGGTTTATGATTTAAGGTTCAATAATTATAACTTGAGAGAGAGTAATCTACCCTACGATAGTCTAGAACTGATACCATAATAACGCATAAATGACTAGATTAGCGTTGATGATTGGGAAAATCCCCTCTTTCATAATTTGGTAACTCTTTTTGGTTAATTTCCATTGTGACATTTGTGTTGCTCGATTTCAATTTCTTTTTATGTTAAACTTGCGAATTAATTTCTTGATAATCACTTTCTCGAATTTACTTTTCTGTACAATTTTATTTTCATTTTATTAATTTCTTTAGCCTTAGATAACTTAGGATTAAATTAATTCACCTTCTTTATGGGATCGACCCTTCACATATTACAAATCATGAACTGTGCATTGCAGTATTTGAGGTATAAATTGTAAAGCTTGCCCAACATCCAACACCATATATGCTCTATACAGCTTGTACACAAACTGCATCTCACATTTTGCTATTTTGAAAGGAGTTATGAAGTAGATTGATAAGTTTATTAGAATCTTTATATAGAATGGTATTAACTCCTCGGAAAGAACTCCAAACACCAAATAGTCCTAAATATGCCAACCTAAACAACTAGGTGGAGTAGCTATCACTCCTATAAAGAAAATAAGCAAGGTACTACTGACTAAAATACTGTGGAAACTTTGTGCACATGAAGAAACATGTAGCTGTAAGTAAGTACATTCCTAGAATTTGGGCATTATTAGTAATTACAAGTCTTAACATATTCTCCACTGCCTCTTGCAAAGCAACCTTTCTGAAGCCTGCTAATCTTTTTCCTTCATAGAAACTGATATGGGATTCACATTGTCTTCTCTTACTCTTTCATATTATGGCGAGTAGTTTATGAAAGCTAAGGACAAAGGATAAGGTACGGTTCCAGTTAAATGATAATAGTTGTGTACTATTCCAAGAGGAGCAGGGAAATCTAAATGTCTTGTTCATTGATGTGTATTCTCTAGCTCATCCTTAGCATATTTAGCATGATCACTTTAGTTAAATTTGTGAAGTCTAGCTTTTAAATTTTAAAAATCACTAATTATTCTTTTTATATTATAAGTGTTATCAATAAAGAACGGGACATAAATTTCTGTCTAATATTATGATATTTTATTTTATTTCATAAATTTCAGTCATTTATTTATGTAAGTCTTGTATAAATGAACTCAAGATTCACATAAATAAATGATTGAAATTTATAAAACAAAATAAGACACTATAAAATTAAACAAAAAATCCGAATCGGTAAAAAACATCGACCATCTTCAACTGTCTCCTTAAACGATAAGAGGAATTCCTAAATCAACACGCTGGTTGTCCGATAATGTTTCTGTCTACACTCTGCTGTCTTTGTTCTTCTAAGTTCAAACCCACATTTCCCTCTCTGCCCCCGTCTCTTTCTCTTTTACCATTTTAATATAAAACTACTTGGCTACTATTTCCTCTCTTTTTGTCCATTCATTTTTGTATAGCAGCAGTAGAGTCTCCACCCAATTCACTCGCTCCTATGGCCTCTATTACTGCTCCCACCACCCTTTCCCTCCTTAAATCCACCACCGCTTGTTCCTCGTCCACCACCAGGCGTGCTCGTGCTTCTCTTAACCCTCGCTCCTTCTCATCCTTCTCGTCTGACCGCTGCTGCCTTGGCTTTGGTGTCACCAATCCTCTCTTTAATCTCCATGTCGCCTCAGTGACTCGACCAAGAAAGGGTTCAAGGGCTATGGTTTCAATGGCGAAGAAAAGTGTTGGACAGTTAACTGCTGCTGATTTGAAGGGAAAGAAAGTGTTTGTGAGAGCTGATTTGAATGTTCCTTTGGATGATAGTCAGAACATCACTGATCACACCTGAGTTAGAGCTGCTATTCCCACCATCAAGCATTTGATACAAAATGGTACAAGCCCAAAGAGGCCATTTGTTGCCATTGTGGGTGGTTCAAAGGTCTCGTCCAAGATTGGAGTTATTTGAGTCACTTTTAGAGAAGTGTGATATTCTCCTTTTGGGAGGAGGAATGATTTTCACATTTTACAAGGCACAGGGACTTTCAATTGTTCCTCCCTAGTTGAAAAGGATAAAGTATAAACTAAATTTGGCAACTTCACTTCTTGAGAAGATCAAAGCAAAGGGAGTTTCTCTCTTGTTGCGAAAAGGATGAATCCCCAATTCAAAGCCCCCACTCTCCCGCGCGACAAAGCAACTGAGAGGATGTAAATCAGGTACTTAATAGCCCGCTAAGGAGGAGGTGAATAACCTACAGGTTTATAAGGAGCCCACCCTCAAAGCCTACAAGGGGCTCAAGAGTGTTGCTCTTACACTGTAAACCGTGAGATTCGAACCTTGCACCTTGTTGCAAATCTGCCCCTCCAAAATCAACTGAGCTACGCCCTGCGGGCAGGGAGTTTCTCTCTTGTTAACCACTGATGTGGTGATTGCACATAAATTTGCTCGTGATGCAAACAGCAAGGTCTGCTGTTTTAGTTCAATATTTATAACCAGAATATGTATTGTGCCTGTGATTTTAGTGTGAGCAATAATATATTTTTCCACATCGTTACAGGTTTTTCCATCGTCAGCGATTCCAGATGGCTGGATGGGCTTGGACATAGGACCAGACTCTATTAAGACATTTAATAAAGCTTTAAAAACTACCCAAACGGTTATCTGAATGGACCAATGGGAGTATTCTAGTTTGACAAATTTGCAGTTAAAATCTTGAATAATTAAATTCAAGATTTTATATTTAATAAAATAAAATTAATTATCAATAAAATTTTTACTTATTTTATTTTATAATTAAATTATATGTAATTAAATTTTAATAATTATTGATGAATATAATTAAATTTAAAATATATAAATATTCAAATAAATTTTGATTTAATAATTAAAATGTATTTCAAATAAATATTAATTTATAAATAAAATTTTAATTTATAAATTATTTATTTTATTAAAATAACATAATTTTA
>JANTNU010000007.1:7301462-7312165 GCA_024752395.1 Erythroxylum havanense | reverse complement strand
AAAGTCTGCACACGACTTTGAATAAAACGCGCTAAAGGGGATTGCCTTTAGGGCACAAATAAACAGTACCGTCCTTGCATCAGTCGACTTACCCAATGTACAAGTAGACTTATCGGTGCTGAATGCATGTAAGTCGACTTACTCATTGTACAAGTCGACTTGTACACGACTTACACTTACAAATTTTGCCCCCATTAAAAATAAAATTTTGTCCTTAATAAAATTTTGCCCCTACTCAAAAAAATTTCTAGATCCGCCCTTGTTCCCGAGTACTATAATTTGAACCCCCTATCTCATTTGCTTTAGCTCCTGCCTACTTAGTCTCCTGAATACATTCTATATGTATCCTATATTTGTCTAAAATCTCAACTAATTCTAAGGACTTTTCTGTGAGGGTTTCCACGTTCCAAGATCCTATCGTTAACAAATCATCTTCGTCTTTATTCCTACAAGTTGCACGTACCGACTCACTTGCATTGATTCCATTCACTCGATCTGAAGACATCCCTCCCAACCCATTTTTCTTACGTTTCCCACTTATACTATCCTAAGAAATTCTTAAAAGCTGAAACTAATAAACCCCACTATGAAACTACGATAAATAATAATAATATAAAATAAATAAAATAAAATAATAAATATATAATAATAATAATAATAATAATAATAATAATAATAATAATAATAAGAAAATCAATAAATAATAAAATAGCAAAAATAGAAATAAAATAAAACTAAGATAAATAATAAATAATTTGCTAACTAAAGGAAGCCTCAGTTATGCACAAAGAAATACCAGTATGAAAACAAATGACATGACTGATTTGAGCATAAAAACTGTTGAAACCCGCTCAATAAAATACGTGGTCCAAGTAAAAAAAAACAGTAGATACACACTTGTTCTTGTCAAAGTTGGAGATCTCACTAAGAGGTTTTGAAAGTGGTAGGCAAGACGATATTTGTATCTGGTGAGAAGAGAGTCTAGAGAAGTAAAAGTTTCTAGAGTATGTTGTATAAAACACGATATAACTAAAAAATAAAAGCTTGTGTTATAAAAAAGGACGCATTAGACAAAAGGCTTAAGGTAGTAACGAGAATCAGAAAAGACTGATGTGAGAAGATTATAACAAATAAACGAGCTCCAATCCGAATTAAACATGTAGGTAGAAGGACTGTACTGGGTGACACAAAATTGGTGGTATTCCTAATTAAGGTAAGCGTAGATTTAGCAAATTTCCACTATCAAAAAAGCTTTTTTTTTGTAGAGGGTTAATAAATGCCATGTTTCCTAAACACAAATGCCCTCTCTCTCTCTCTCCATCTACAACTACACCCTGCTGTTGTCTAAGGAAGAAAACTCCAAACCAAACTTACCTTGCATACTAAGCAAGTCTAGCCTTCAAAAGTAATAATTCTTATGTTGTTACCCGTCTAACTACAACTAACAACTTCCATCTAACGAATACAATCTAAATTACAGATAGAGAAAACTATGTTAGAAACATAGGACTTTGATTTACTAGAAGCAAAGCATACAAGAAAGATGAAGCAACCTCCTATCCCCATTTTGCATATCCGAAGCCAATGGAAGAATATGGATGTAGAGAAAAACTTCACGTATAGAATATTGTTGCTAATCTAATAGAAACAAACTCAAGCCTCCAACAGCAATTAATATATCAAAGAACTAAACGCACTATGATCAACAGAGACACTAGATACTATTAACAACATAAATAAACGCATTCATATCCAAAGAGTTTGGACCTCCCCAAACCTCTAAAATCACAAAACCTAGATATGGAAATCTCACGACTAAACCCAAAAGCACGTGAGGGATACAAAGGGAAAAAGAAAAATGTAATGGATAATCTGGAGAGAGTAAGTCAAGAGAGAAAAGAAAACTTACTTGTTCCATGACAATACAAAAAAGCTTATTTGCTCACATACCTTTGAATGTTCAAGACAAAACAACTAGTACCTCCAGGTGGGTTATTGTCATCTGTTGTTGAAGAGTGAAGATGTGCGCTCTTAATAGATCTGACGAACTTTGAGGTAATGCTCATGTCAAAGCACTCAACATAGATCAGACTCCTAAACTTGCGATGGCGATTCTCGTCCCCCGGAGGCACTTACTCTTCTCTCTGACCGCAGCTACGATGTTCTTCGTCGGCGTGGCATTAGCCGAGGACTTGCTTCCTTCCCTCCCACCTCTTCTTCTTCCTCCTCTTTACTCTTCTTTTGTTGGTTTTAGGTACTTTTCAAAAATTGTGATGTACTTGACGAAGGGCATGATTTTTTGAGGTTTAGTACAACGAAGGGCATGAAATCTAATATTAACTTCCGTATGGCGTCATAAAGAAAGTGTTGTATAATTGGTCTACATGTGATAAAATTAGTCTACATGTTATAAATTTGTGATAAAATTTGTCTACATGTTATATAATTGAAAGTCTTTGTGCATCTTAAAAAGTATATTCACATAATTATTAATTAATAACTTAAGGAGGTAATTATTTAAAGATATTTTTATTTTCTATAAATTTTTTAATTAATTGATGTATAAGATAAAGTTTACGAGATAAATATATATTAAAAATAAAATCATGATATATTGCATTCATATACTGTCTCTAAATTGTTTAATGTCATCATTAGATTAAGACTAATATTTAATATAACATAAAGATTAGTATACGTTATGCTTTTTCCCCCTTATAAATAAGGCAGTTGATCTCATAAATTAAAGTATGAAAGTACTTAAACAAACAGTGAATTTTAATTAGGAAACAAATTTACTAAATTGACTTGACTACTTATATGTATAAGAAATTATTATTACAACGATTATATAATTGATATTTGAGTTATGTAAAGTTTCTTATATATGGATTGTTATATTTTAATATTACTTGTAACCTATCCTAGTCAAGGGTAACTCAATTAGTAGTTATTAGATATAAGATTAATTATATTGAAGTACTTAAGTGATTAATATATGATTCTCACCCTAAAGTAATTAAGGAAAATTTTTTCTTGTTCTTGATTGGCATTTATTTAAAAAATTCTTAATCAAGGTGGAGTGATCCTTTTAAAATAATTTTCAAATGTAATTAATAGAATCAATTATTAATGGTAGGGAAATAACATTATAAGAACTAAATATAGTAGATATTGATTTTATATTCTATGTATAATCATAATATTATATGATAAAATGGATTGAATTATACAAAAAAATCATATACAAAAATATTAGTCAAAATCACTTTAACATTTTAAGCGTTTGAGTGTCATTATATGTTACTTGATGTCAATTTTAATCAAAATTTATAAATTGCTTAATTATAAAATTAAAGAGTTTAATTTATCTAATCTTCAATATGATTTAAAGTATAATTTATATTCATTGTCAATATATTAAGGAACGTAATGAATTACATATAAAGAGCATCCGAAGAGGAAAAAGTAATTTATAAAATTAGATTTAATTGTAAATTTTGAGGACGTTTGAATATGGTTGGGTCGGCCGTATTGCGCCCGGACCTAGTCAAAATGAACCGTGGGCCGATCGGTCCATTCTTCAAAGATCAATCTCATACCCAATGGCTATATGTCAAGCCCAAGCCCGATCCATACTATCCATAGCCCATTAGCAGGAGAAAACCTTCCATGCAGAGGTAGAAGTCTACGTAAAGACTTAACCCTAGCATCCATCCCATATATAAGGAATGATTTCATCATGATGAAGGTACGCAATCATAACCTAGCTTTCTCTGCATTCATCAACCTCACCTTCACCAAAAGACTAACTTGAGCATCGGAGGGGCTAATCGGGATACAACCCCCGACGTGCCTTCTTTGTTTTGCAGGGACCTTCACGTTGAAGTCACTACAGAAAGCATCCAATTCATGGATCCAAACGGCAACGTTCAGTTCCGCCAGAATCCGGCAGAACCAATTGGCGCCCTTTTGGTTTGGGACGGACCCAACTCAAGGTGGGATTGTGGGTGCGAGATCTTGTTCAATCCCGGCAGAGATCTTGTTCGACCGTTGCCCCCTCAATCAAGTATTGTGCCCTTTGGTCTGTCAGGGTGAGGTTGCGACTCGAACCCCTGATCAAAGGGTTTTGTTGGCCTCAAGAGCCACGCCTCTCACCACTGAGCTACGTGGCTCTTGAGGCCAACAAAACCCTTTGGTCAGGGATTCGAGTCGCAACCTCACCCTGACAGAATAAAGGTATGGAAAAAGGTTATAAAAGATAATAGGAAAAAGGTTGACAGTATTTACCAAAATAAAGGTAGACAATAGGAAAAGATAAATTAAATTAAGTTATAAAAGTCAATCATTGATAATGACATATCCTAACTCATATGAAAATGCCATGAACCATGAACCATAAATTCTAACAATAAACAGCAAGAAAAGTTTAAAATATAATTAAATAACTATAAAATAAAATACAATAAAAAGAAAATGGATAATGGTTAAATTAATAAAAGCTATATTTTGTTAATATTATAGTTTTCGCTAACAGCACCAAAAAGCTTGATTGACTAGGATTAGGTCAATATTCAAATTTACTACAAATGCATTGTATAGCTATATCTAGCGTAGACAATTACAAGCCGATTCCATTATAATTATTAGTAATTACTCTTCTAATTTTGGATTTTAATTAAAAATTAAATTAAAATAAAGTAAGAAGTAAAACAAATTTGAAGCACAAGACAAAGGAAAGTATTTAGAAAAATCAATATCAAAATTACAGTTTTTACGTGATAAATCCCTCTAAAAATCATTAAATATAAAGTCTTTCTCATACAATTATATTATTGATTATTGAACCATGAAATTTTCTATTTTATATTAATATCTTTCCCAGGACTATTAACAACTAATTCATCAGTTGATGAATAAAAATCTTTCTAGTTAAAATCCTTAGGATTGCATTATCGTTTCGTGAATTCCACTGTTTTATTTGACCTTAATCTAAAGGACTTACTTTAGGAAGGATTTATGTCAACCTATCTTTAGGATTGAATGCAACCCCTTCCAATTATGGTATATCTATAATTCATACAGGAGAATTTCTCAATCTCAATCATATGAAATCAAATCATGTACTAATGTTTTGCATATATAAACAAGAATAAAATGCATAATTGAATCGCAATAAATCAATCGATATAATTGCATTGAATAAAAGATTAAATCATATTGTTATCACAAACGAGGGTTCATTACTCTTATACGCTAAACATATTTAGTTACTACTTATAGAAAATAAAAACAAAGATAAATATGCATAAAAACTAATAGAAAACAAATAAATCATAATTTTAAATCTTCCTTTTTCTCCTTTTGGATCTTTTTGCAAGTTTGGATTTGATATTGTTATATAATATATCTCTTGACATATTCTTTGTGTTTTCACCGTCTTTTACTCAAAAATATCACCTTTGAATGTGTATCACAACTTTAAATCTCTTAAAAACTTGGCTCTCTTTGTTTTGCCTCTACTCATGTTCATTTGTAGTAAAATGTAGGATTTTTGAGACATATATAGTCACTTACACGATTGTTTACATGACCGTGTAATACCAAAAATACCAAAATTGTGACTTTACACATTCATAGAGACTTACATAGGCACATATATGGCCGTGCAAGTCCAAGTTGCTTCACATCTTCATTTTATTCCACAATTTCATCTACATTCTTCTCCTCTTTGTCTATGAAGGTAATTATTATCTATAATTGCACTTGAAGAAAATTAATTATCGAAAATACAATAAAACTATAAAATAACAAGCAAATCACATTGAATATGGATGTATAATTATAGTTAAGTAAGCATCTATCAGTGATGTACTATGTCATAAATATTTTGGTCATTATTTCCTGAAATATGAAAATAACAACATTTTCCAAAATAAGCAAACGATAGAAATTAATCAAACCTTGACCAACAAACACCATAATACAACCAAATGATCAATTTGTCATGGATTAATATTGAAAACATAAACAAACCTAGTAAACTACAAATTAATCTATAACTATCAAAATATAACGATGTTAACAACCGTTAAACATTCAATTAATCAACAGTACTCTTCAATACCAATTAATCATTAAAATTACAATCAGATAAACCTAACAAAATCAAAATTTCCCAAACATCATGCAATTAAATAGTAAAAAGCATAATAAAATAAAAATGCAAAATATGGGCAATTACATTATTAAACCTATGGAAAATCATCAAACACTTCTAGGGATTCAAATTCACAAGAATAAACCATAATAATTTAAAAAATCCCTAGAAAATTCAAATTTAATTATTAAAAATAGTCCAAATGAAACTTTGACTTTTTGTTGTAGGTAATTAGTAGACTAGATATTGATTTACTCTAGAAGAATTTTAGTCTCTCACAATGTAGCCTATTTTTGGTAAATCTTACTTCATCACTCTCTTGATTATGATCATACTTCATCATCTCCAAACTTCCTCACATACCTACTGGCTTCCTTTATTCAACTTCTTTAAACCATTCTCCCTTCTAGAATCCTATGTTTCCCCAATAGTCATTGTTTTTATCTTATATACATTAACCTAAATTTCTGAAATGAGTTTCCCACCTACTGTTTCCACCATTACAAATGCTTCATCCACCTCTACCACCCTTAGCCAAATTCCAACACCCCTAGAGCATCTATTATAAGATCTTGGGTGTAGGTTGTTGGAGACAGTAAACCTACAACCAAACTATCTTTTTGTCCCCTAAGTGAAGTAGTAGAAACTAGGATTATATCTCCTTCCTTAGAAAAACTCAAAATTGGTGCAGAGAGGTGGAAAGCAATATTAGTTGGCTTCTTCCTTGACAAAAGGACTGCGTTTCCTATCATAAAGGAATGAGCCTTTAGCAACTGGAAAAAGCATAGTTTAAAAGAAGTATTGGTGAACTTTAAAGATGTGTTTTTGCTTAGATTTAATCATCTAAAAAATGCTAAATAGGTCCTAGAAGTAGGACCTTGGCATGTATATAGTAAACCAGTATGTCTATAGATATGGAGAAAGGAATAAATATAAAGGAAATTAAACATGAACACATACCGGTATGGATATGCATTTATGGAGTTCCTCTTAAATACTGGACTACCTTAAGGTTGAATCACTTGGCGAGCTTTATTGGCAACCCCATATATATGGGCCAAGCAAAAGATGAAATATAGAGAATTAACTATGCTCTTATTTATATTGTGGAAAGTGATTTAACAAACTTACCCAAGGGGATACCTATCATCAAGTTAAATGAGCAGATGCAACCTATTAAAGACATTGTTAGTTACTTATACTTGGAAGCCTAACTTTGGGAAAAAGAAGACTTGGAAGCCTACTAGAAAGGTCTTTAAGATTCAAGTATTTCTTGAATTAATAGTTAGGAAGTGGAAGAACACAATCTTAAAGAATCAAATTACTATACTTTAGTACCAAAGGAAGTAATATGACCTAAATACAATTTTAGCTCGTTATAAATCATTTAAAAATGCCACAAGTATTGGAGAAATAAAGTCTATAGACAGGAAACTAAGCATGTAGTGTCTGAAATCAATCATAGGAATACAGAGGAAATTATAACACACACTCCAAAAGGGAAGAAAAAAGGAAAGGGGAAGATTCAACTCCATCCAACCATGGATCCCCATAAGGTGTAGGGAAAGAAACAACTAACAAATCTAATGTTGAACTAGTAACTAGAAGAAAGTCTAACAGACAGAAGAAACTCCTCAAAGGAGAACTTTATAAATGAAAGTTCTAACATGTAATGTCAGAGGTGTAAATGTACCTCACAAGAAACTTTTGATTAGGGATTTGATCTTTGATAATAAAGCAAGTATCACAGGTCTTTTGGAAACCAGGATGGAATATGACAAATATGACATATCCAAGTTACTACCAAATAGTTGGCAGCAAGTTACAAACCACTCATAGCATTCCAATGGCAGGATAATAGTGTGCTTCGATACTTCTATTGTACATGCAATAATGGAAACAAAAACTAACCAGGTAGCTCACATAAAGGTGAATGATAAGATGACAAATTTGTAGCTAACATTTCACTTATATACGGCCACAATATTGCATATTAGAGGATGAGTTTGTGGATTACCCTAAGAGAAATTGCAAGAAGTAATAAAACATCATGGTTGATTGTTAGTGATTTTAACTCATTCATTAACCCTAATGAAACTAAAGGTGAAATGTCTATCAACCTACCTTGTTTTGATTTTAGGAAGTGTTTAGAAGATTTACAAATACCGGATCTCCCATTAGGAGGATTTTTTTAAAAGTTAGAGAAATAATCAAAGTAATGGGAATCTAATTAGAAGGAAACTATCTATTTATATATGTTTAGGCAATCATCATTGGCATCAAATTTATACATCCAGTTTCTGTTTACTACAGAATATTCTCTATCTAATCATTCACTTTATGTAACCCTAATATGTGTTTAATTTTGATACATTTAATCCATTATACTTAGTGATTAATGCCTTAAAATGCTTAGGATACTCATTTTAGGTCATTTTTTATTTTAGGTACATTTCAAAAGTGAAGGAGTTAAAGTGACCCGAAAGCATACTTATTGAGCCATCTTTCAATGTTTATACTCTACCGTCTTCATGGAGTAAGAAGAAGAAAAAGAGACAAGATAGAGCATTAAAATGGAGGTATGTGTAACATTTTGCTTTAAAATGTTACAACCATGAGACTATAACTGTAACGTAAATTACATTATCAAAAGAATTAAACTACCTGTCCATTTATCATATGATTTTATCCTAATTTTTAATATGAGAATAAGATGTGTGTGGACAGCTGAAAGGAAAAAGAGGTGGACAGCTGGAGAATGAAAACAAAGGATGGCTGTAACATGGAGAAAAAAAGACTTTTGCTTCACGTTACAAAAGAAAGACATTTTTCCTTTTCTTAAAACCTAACATTGGAATAGAGAACAAAATGCATGTGAGGGATGAAGCAAAAAAAGAAGAAGAGAGTGTTGGCTAGGGAATAAAGGAGAGTGTTGGGGATAAAAAAATATAACTGAAAGTAGGGAGGTAACTGAATGGGATATGCCTCACCATTAGGCACCTATCCCATTATTATCTTAACCTAGTTTTTATTATAAGACATAGCGTGTGACAGCTGGAAGGTGGGGAGAGCTAGAACATAGGAAAAAAACTAGAGTGTATAAAGCTTGATCACATTGTTCTCTTTAGTTAAGCCACCTATCCCACCAATTTTAAGCTAGCTTTTATCATAGAGAAAGGAGGGTGATGGTTAAAGCAAGTTAGGTGTTAACTGGAGCAAAAGAGTGGAGTTTTTGGGCTGAACCGAACAACTAATATTCTCCTTCATTTTTGATCGGTTCTCAACTATAATGGAGGCATACTTAGCTAATTCTTGGATATTGATGGAGAAAATGGAGGTTTATAACACATGATGCTGGTTCGGAGGTGCAATCAACGCTAAGGAGCACATTTAAGCATACGTTATCTTGTATCATTGTCTCTCCCCTTTTCAGACTGTTTATGTTATCTTGAGATTAATGATTAAGTATTGTGTAAAACAGCTTTTGATGCTCTATCGAATCATTTTCCATGAAAACCCATTGCTGGAATTTAAATATGATACATAATAGTCTTGTTTGAACTCATATATGGAAACTAACAGTATTAAATCATTAGGGATAATGTAACATAAGTTAAATAATCTGAGCTTGTGTGATTATTTCTTAGATTGGACTGTTTTTCTTAATTGTATTGCAGTTGTCTAATTAAACTTAGAAAGCTACTTCTAGGTTAATTGATAGTTAGGGTTAATTAACAAGCTCTTCTTAATTAACTACAATCTAAGGAAAAAATCAAAATTAATAGAACTTGTTATTAATTCATGATCAATAGTTTAAGAGAGGTGTGAAAACAATAATTCAATGACATAAATAAAATTATGCTTAGGTTGAGATTAAACCAAAGAATCGAATTTCAAATCATCTCAAGCATAATATTTTGCATCCCTTTTAATTTTATCTTTTTCATACTTAGTTAAATCTTCAGGTAATGATCTAGTAACTAAGCAATTAATGATATCAACAAACTAAGGAATTCTATCATGTAAAGAAAAGAGATACTCATCGAGAAATGCATCATTCAAAGGCAGTGCTTTTTCTAGCAATGGTAATTGATTAATATGATCTGCCACTAATTCTCAGACCCTTTCTTGTCCCTAATTTCTAGATCAAACTCTTGCAACAATAAAATCCACCTTATCAACCTTGATTTAGCTTCTTTCTTCTTCAATAAATACTGCAATGCTACATGATCAGAAAATACAATAACGTTAGTGTTAAGCAAATAAGAACATAATTTTTCTAAAGCAAATACTATAGTTAAAAGCTCTTTTTTCATTGTAGAATAGTTGCATTGAGCACTATTAAGTGCTCTAAAGGCATAGTAGATGATATGAGGTTCTTTTCTGATTCTTTATCCAAGCACATCTCCTACAATATGATTGCTAACGTCGCACATTGATGCGCGACTTATCGTTCAATTAAAGAATTGATCCTTGGAAACCGGTCAAATAAAATTTATACCAAGGATTGCAATACAGGATGCAACCTCGGGTCGACTCTCAA
>JANTNU010000007.1:7270010-7285143 GCA_024752395.1 Erythroxylum havanense | reverse complement strand
AGTGAGATGTCGCAGCTTCATGATGTGTTCCACGTGAGTATGCTCAGACGGTATAGATCTGACCCGACGCATGTGATCCCGGCTCAGGAGATTGAGATCGCTAGTGATATGAGTTATATTGAGGAGCCGGTGAGGATTATTGGATCGCGGGTCAAGCAGTTGAGATCCAGGGTTATTCCATTGGTTAAAGTCCTTTGGAAGAACCATTCGGCTGAGGAGGCGACTTGGGAGACTGAGGAGCACATGAGGAGGTAGTATCCTCATCTGTTTGATCAGTCAGGTAAGAAAATTTCGGGACGAAATTTTTATTAGGAGCTCTTGGCTAATTTTGCACTGAATGCTTTTACGATCACGTAGATGTAATTCAGCTAATTTTTCAATTGTTCAACTAACTTTACAATCTTCGACTTCGACTTGTATTTATAGTCTTCGTCTCCAACTGCTTCTTGATTCTTGTTTCTTGAATCTTTAAAGAAACGATTAATCAGTTGAGTTCTGTAACTAACTCGAACTGACTCCTTCGTCTTCTTTTTGAATTCCGCATCTGTTTTTCTCCGTCTGTCTTTTTACGTCTGTATTGCTGCATCTGCGTCTGCGTCTGCTTTTCTGTTTGCGTCTGCGTCTGCGTCTGCTTTATACTTTGCGTCTGCTTCTGCGTCTGCTTTACACTTTGCGTCTGCGTCTGCGTCTGCATCTGCTTCTGCGTCTGCTTTATACTTTGCGTCTGTATGACTTCGTCTGTTTTGCTTTTCTTTTTATTGTTCTCTTTGTTATACATCAAAATCATATCTAAGTAAAGTCATTTGGACTTAACAGAGTTGAACTCACCAGTTACTAGTTCACCCACAAGTCTGTTGTCACAAGCTACAAGGATCCATTGTCGCGACTAATCTATTAATCTAAAGAATCTAGAGAAAATAGAGAGTGATTCTTCTAGAGAAAACGAGAGAAAGGTAATGAGAGAAAATGAGAGAGAGGCAATGAGGTTGACCAAAAATCTAAGGGCAAAATTGGAATTATAAAAAAGTAAATAGCTGATTGCCCCGAAGCGTTGCTTCCAAGCAGCTTCTTATTTTTAGCTGGTTGGGTTGAATTAACCAACCCAACCAGCCAACAACCAAACAAAATAAAAAGCTGTTTCATGAAGTCAATCAGCTAATTTTAGTCAGCCAAAATTTAGCTGATCAACTATCAACCAAACAAGGCCAAAGTATACAGCACAATTGTACAATATGACAATGAACTATTTTGTAATTTTTGAAAAATTCAAGAATTATTTCATAAATTTAAAAAATTTCCTTAAACGGTACCTGGTATTAGTACAGTACTGTACCAAAATCTAATCCGATACTCAGGCGCCAGTACGGTATTCACAACATTGCCTATTACTGCCATTACCTATTTCTCAACAATATTAGAATCATATTAACTTCATTAAAAAGTGAATAAAAAATCATGACTGTTGTTGATAGGCTAAACAAATATAATTATTTTACAGTACTATCTCAACAGGTGCCTCATGTCTTTATATCTCAGATTTTCAAACTTCACGACATGCTAGAGACCATCACAGGAAAAGTAATCCATTGTTCACAAAAATTATTTCATAGTATATTACGAACTTATGCGTCCTGTTAAGGTACTACAACACTATGTTTCAATCCACAATTCAAGCCAGTCTATTGAGTTCCACTTTCTCTCCATGTACCGTACTTGAGGATTTTTGAACTTTTGCATGTTGATCAAGCACTGTTAGACTTTTGAGCCGGCTCTACAGTTGGTTCAATCTCATATGGAACGAGCATAGCTCTCGTCTAATAAGGGTCCCCCTGAAAGAGAATTCTGTATTGGTGATTAGCTATATGTTGAACTCCTATATGTGGCATCATGTTAGATGTAGAGAATCATAAAATCTGCGCTTTGTCTCCTAGTATATTTAAAACAATGGATATAATGAGGGCTAGGCAATTTGTGAACCGAGGAACTCTCTGTTTCAGCTAAAGTATATATTTTTCATGACACCAGATGTCTATGATTCTGGTGTTGCCTCTGTAACCTCAGATGACTCTCAGAAGATGATTGAATTCAGGCGAGTTGATTAGTTTTTGAAGAAAAACAAGAATTTCTTTTTGTGCCAAAATCAAATTAATCGCCATGATAACATAAACGCATTCTAAAAAGCTGGGGAGGAGACTCCTGCAGATCCACTTTTTAAACAAAGTTTACAATGTTATCAAAGACAATAGTATCTTTGATGAAGTGCAATGTTCAACTGAATAGTCCAACCAACAATCTAACTTGAGAAAGGAAGTACTTTGTATTTCTAACATAAATGAAAAGTAAAGCTGCTGATCTAAAGCTTGCTAGATGGAACCCCCACTGGTGCATTTCTGGATCTCTTTTCCACTGCTCGAGAAAGTTGTTTGACTGCATCCTTTGGCAAATGACGTGGTCGGCTAAGCCAGAGTCCTCCATCCACAGGTATTGTGGTTCCATTTACGTACTTCCCTTCAAAATTTTAATGCACTGCTTAGGCTAGCAACAAATAAAACATGCATACGGTTTGGATACAATAGTTCCTTTTGTTTATCATTTGATTTGTAAATCTTATTTTTGTGCTCATATTCAATGATTATGAAATAATAATGTTTCGAGTAATTAGTTATAATTAATAATTAATAATTAGATTTACACGAAAATTATATTCTCTGACTTTTCTCATAGTATTTCCATGCAATCTTTTTGAATTACCACACATTCTAAATTATGAAGAAAGGAACAAGAGAAAGAAAAGATACATTCATTCCAAGACCAACAGCTACTGCTGAAGCTCTAGCAATGGCTGTCATATAAACATTTATCAGAGTATTACGGTCCCTAATATTTACAACATCTCTGGAATAAGAAGACAACTGACACAGAGAAGACTCCGGAGACAACTGACACAGTGATCGACGATATCAGAACTCGTTTCTATTAATACAATTTCAGTCTAGATGGATCTATTAAATCAGCTGTTCAGGGTATTCGTCTGTCTTTGACACCTCTGCTGATTATAGCTCAAGTTCGAGCTTATAAAAAATGTTCAAGACAAGCCTTAAACTATTGAGTCAAGCTTGAGCCTTGTATTTGATATAAATACCAATGCTTAACCCTTCATTCAAAATAGTTTACATAGGGTAGAGAGATGAAAATAGAAAATGACACATAATCCAAGTTACTAACCTGCATCAGAAGCTAGGTAGAGGGCAGCCATAGCAATGTCCCACTTCTCCCCTAGCTTAAACAGAGGCATGTAGTTTCTAAATTTGCTATTGGAGATCTCCTGAGGTACAAGTTTACTCATGCCAGCAGTATCATCAATTGGACCAGGAGCAATGCCATTTACTCGAATATCATAATCAGTACCCCACTCCAGGGCCAAATTTCTACCAATGGCATCAACAGCTGCCTGTTCAAGAATGACATTTCAGTGGAAAATAAGTTAAATTGAGCCGTAGATATAAAATTGAATTGAAAATCCATGTGACAAACCTTTGCTGCTGATACATGGATTTGATACCAAGCTGCTGTGTAGTGTAAAGTAGCACTAATGTTTATAATTGATCCACCATTAGATAAGTTTCTTCCTGGCCCCCCTTTTTTGAGATACTCAAGTGCTTCATGGCACATTGTGAAGGTACCAACAGAATCAATGTCCAAAACTGTGGCAGTACAAAGAATAGCATTAGATCAAGCCCTCGTGTGGCCAGAGATGAAAAGGTGCCTTTAAAAGGAAATAAAGCTAGAGGTGAACAACTAACCTTCAATTGTTAAGGTACTCTAGTGAACCTTGAACAATAATGCAACTCCTAAATGGCTTGAATTTTGTACTTGGCAATTTTTTTTCCCTCTCATGTTGTTTTCCATTTAACATGAAAAGGATAAATACTTGAAGCCTAATTGAGAAGCCCTATAGGCAAACCTCGTAATAAATCTTAGACTAAAATCACAGCTCACTATTCTAGATCATTTATAGTTGTTTAAATATGTTATCCAGGCAGAAGAAGTAAACAAAATGTTAAGACTCCAATGTAACCTGATTCTCTTCCATTCAAAAGCAATCATCCATAGAACACAAAGCGAAAATCAACAAATATAATCAAACAATTTCAGGCAATGAGGCAATCCTCAGATCAAGGAAAATTAGTTCCAAAACCTGTTCGAAATCCCTTAGGTGACAAATCCTCAGGTGATGCAAGGAAATTGCCAGCAGCAGCATTCACAAGAATGTCTATCCTGCCAAAATGTTTAAAAGTAGATTCAATGACTCTTTTCGCATCTTCTTGCTTGCGGACATCCCCTTGAAAGCCAACAGCCTGCAAACAGAGTGCAATTTTGAGATAACAATCATCCGAATGTTTGAAACATTGCATAAATTGGCAAGAAAGCTAATGATCTGCAAGTGAAACTCAGGGCCAACGGACTAAGCCACATCAATTGCTTTCCTCAGACCATCAAAAAGAAAAACTAGAATTCCGATAGCTTAATCGGAGTCTGCTCATCAAACCCGATTAAAAATAACAAGAAAAATGAAATCAATCCAGATGCGCAAAATCAGCTACAAGCAAAACATAAGTAAATGAACAAGGAAAGAGAGAAACACGAAACGCAAAGCAAACCCATTAAAGCGAATCATACGGGAATTCCAAGACTTTGGAGAGAGGAGACAGCAGAGTGAAGCACTTCTTGGCGTCTGCCCATGATTGAAACCGAGGCACCATGTTTTCCAAACTGAGTAGAAATCTCAAAACCAATACCAGACCCACCTCCTGTTACTAAAGCCACCTTTCCTTTCAATATATCTGCCTTGAATGGGGATTCCATCTTTCTTCCCTTCAACTAAATTAAAACCAACCCTGCGGTTTCTGGAATTCCTTTGCTCGAAGGATGTGGTCCTTTAAGATGACAAAATAAGGTATATGAGACTATATTAACTAAGGAGCTGACATTTATACTCTTGAGTACAGCTATCTACTCTATTCACATGCACTGTACCTCCGGGATAGCTCTAAAGCATTTATTAGTAAACCTATCAAAGTTATGTCCCAGACATAGATATTCGTCATCGCTGTACCTCCGAGGATAGCACTAAAGCATTTATTAGTAAACCTACCAAAGTTATGTCCCAGACATAGATATTCGTCATCTCGATCAGGGTCAGGGTCATATTTTGGTAATAGCTACAAAAACTCAGTTGGAACTATCCATTACCCCATTGCTTTGCGTCTATCCATGTGCTTTCACGTTAGAGCTTACAGGGAATCTATCCATCATAACTGGATGTAACTGAGAGTTTATCAAAAAGACTTGCACGGCACGCGTGGACACAGCCAAATTGAGATGTTTTTTCTCTAGAAATGTTCCCCCTTCGACCTGTCGTACCTTGAGTCGCGAGTTATCTTTCCCTAGGACTTTCGACTTTGGTTGGTACTTTGGCGTTTCTTTACTGTATCAGCGTGTCGGCAAACATACCTATCAACCCATTTTGTACAAAGTCCAGAACCGTTTATCCGGTTGGTCCCCCTCATCGTTGTCTTTCGCTGGCCGTGTCATTTTAGTTCAATCAGTCTTTGCGGCTATACCGAATTACACGATGCAAATTATCCGCTTACCGCGAGGGTTATGTGATGCCCTTAAACGAGTCATGAGACAGTTTTTGTGGGGCTCGTCCCTCGACAGACAGAAGGTTCCCCTTGTCAACTGGGAAGAGGTTTGTAAGCCCAAAGAACTCGGGGGTCTGGGTATACAACGGATTCGGGAAATGAACGATGCCTTCCTAGCCAAACTTGGGTGGGCCTTGCTCACCACTCCTGACGTTTTATGGGTCCGGGTGCTTTCCGGTAAATATGCTTTCGATGTGCATCGCCCTCCTCTCTCCCTTCCTTCTTCGGGGGGCTCGATGGTATGGAGGAGCATCCGGACGACGTGACATATTGTGATGCAAGGCCTCACTTGGTGGATCGGTAACGGTTTGACGATGAGATTTTAGTTAGATCCTTGGCTCCCGGGTATCAGTCCCCTCCGCTCCCACGCTTCACGACCGATCCCAGACCACCTTCTTCATCTCTGCGTCCAGGACATTGTGGCCACCCCCGGCACTTGGGATTTGACATCCCTCCACGCCTATCTCTCACCTGTGCTTTGTCGTACCATTGCCGGCATCTTTCCCCCCTCACCGTTTATGGGCCCAGACAGGATTAGCTGGGGTGCCTCCGATCATGGTCACTACATCGTTGCCTCTTCTTATTCCATGATTCTGGGGCACGCGACTGAAGATTCTCATGGGGTCTGGAGGGCTATTTGGCAGTGGTCGAGGCCTCAGCGGGTGCGTACTTTTTATGGTTACTCACGAAGGACCGATTACTGAGTAATCAACATCGGGTGCGTCAGCACCTCGCTACCGATGGTACTTGTCCTCACTGCTTCCGAGAGGAATCCTCTCTTCATGTGGTTAGGGACTGTTCTCTTGCCCGCCAAGTGTGGGCAGCTTTTAGTCCGGATCTCATCAGTTCGTCGCCCTTGCAGCTTCCTACCAGCGATTGGCTACTCTCCAACCTTCACCAGCATCAGCATGTGCAGGGCTAGGATTGGGCACTTTGTTTTGGTTTGATCTGCTGGTTCCTCTGGATGTGGAGGAATAAGTCTATTTTCGATCCTGCTTTTGTGCGACCAACCTCACCCTCTTTTATTATTTTGTCTTTTGCAGATCAGGTGTAGAAGGCTACGGCGAGACATCGCCTGAATCCCACCGGCTTTCGTCCGCGTCAGGAGCAACTCGTCGGTTGGTGTCGGCCGCCGACCGGATGGGTTAAATTGAACACTGATGGCGCTTACATTCGGATCCAGATCGTAGCAATCGCCGGGGGCCTCATCCACGATGTTGACGGCACTTGACACGGGGGTTTCTCTCAAAACATCGGGTGGTGTACAGTGTTGCCAGCGGAACTCTGGACGGTCTACACCGGTCTCTCGTTGGCTTGGCGGTTAGGCTTCCGTAGGATTGAGTTGGAAGTAGACTCCCTGGAAGTCCACCAGCTCCTCTCTTCTGCTTCCCCCCGTTCCCAGTTGAACAACTCCTTGCTCCTGGGTATTCGGGAACTTCTGAACCGGAACTGGTCTGTTGTTCATCGTCACATCTACCGAAAGAGCAACAGATATGCGGATTGGCTCGCCGCCCAGGCAGTTCACTACGACATTGGAGTCCTTTTTTTTATGTTCCATCCATTGGGTGTCACAGTATCCTACTAGAGGATAGGTCGAGGATCTGTTCCCCCAGACTCACTTTGTAACCGTTGTACTCTTATTTTCCCTTTATACAAAAAAAAATAAATAAAGTGATGTTACTTCTCTATTAGCCACTATGCACTTACAGCCCGGTTGATTTAATTGTAGGAATATATAAGAAATTTCCTAAAAATAGAAAATACGAATAATAAAATAGAATAAATATTATTTTATTTGATTTATTGTTAAAGAATTTTTATGTCAATGTTTGATTTGAAAAGATTAATTTAGAATGATAAAGAAATAATTAAAAAAAGATTAAAATATAATAATAATAATAATATGATATGATATTTTTATTATTAAATTTCTTATTATGATTTATTTATTATTATTATTAAATTCCTTATTCTTATTAATTTATTATTATTATTATTAATTTTCTACTTACTATTATTCTTATTATTATTTATTTATTTAATTATTATTAAGTTCCTTATTGTTATTAATTTTATTAATTTTTATTTTTCTTAAATTCTTTAATATTAATATTATTATTAATTTTTTATTATTAATTTTATTCTTCTTATTATTATTTATTATTATCATTATGAATTTTCTACTTACTATTATTCTTATTCATATTAATTTTATTATTATTAAATTCCTTACTATTATTAATTTCTTCTTATTATTATTACTAATGTTTTATTATTATTCATTTTATTAACTTTATTCTTATTATATATTATTCTTATTAATTTTCTTCTTCTTCTTAATATAATATTATTAATACTAATCATTCTTATAAAAAAACTCATCCTTTTTCCAAGTCACACTTTTGGGTCTACTATTCACATTAAATCAGAAAGTAAAGCTGAAGTAATTTGATCATACTCTCTTCAAGAAAAGTGTTCTTCTATGTCTTATGATTCCATTGACACCAAAATCATTCAAATTGGTTTAGTAAATAGGAAGATATACCTCAAATATTTTCGGATTATTCTTTTCCAAAAACAGTATACTATAGCCAATTTCCATCTAGAAATTGAACATCTTCGAGATTGAATCAAAATTCAGCTTCTTCATATGATTTGTAGTCTTGTTTCTCTAGTTTACTCAAAATTAAAAATTATCTCAATTAGAACCCTATAGGTCCAGATATAATCAAAACATTGAAGTATGCTCAGTAAAAAGAATCCTATTTACACTATTCAAATAGATTCCCACACATTCATTTGATCCATCTTTTTCCATTCAACGCCAATCACTACTAATTTTCATGGAGAGGTACAAAAATGTGTTAGGAACTTATTTCTTCAAGAATCAAATCATTTGTATAATTACAAAACAAGTTATGGCTAAAACACAAAAGTATATCAGTGGAAATTTTCTACTAACATTTTCCACATTCTACTAACATGTTCTATTATTCTTATACCTAGCTTATCTCTTCCATTTCATTTCCTCATCATTCTCTACCCAGTTCAACTCAATAAATCATTCACAAAAAAATAATGATCTATAGTTGATCATTAACCAAAAAAAGAGCATATAAACTTACCCATTCATAACCAATTTTCTACACTCATCTAAAACCCACTTGGATGATCATTGCACCTCAAAACTTCTCTAGACCATTACATGAATTATTTCTCAATCTACATATTCAAAACAAGACATGTACATAATTTTTCGTCACCCATGACACATACATAAACCTTGCAAAAAATCAAGTCATCAAATCTCAATTTACCCATCATTCTAGCTTAGTTTAACCATACCCATAACATTTAAAGTAAAACTTACTTGGTTTAGCTCCAAACTCTTCAAAATCTCACTCAACCCTAGCTCCCAAGCATCCCATATAGGTTTTTCTTGTGGTAAATTGAAGAAACAATAAGGTGGAAGTAGAAATTGAAAGATGGAATAAGGTTCAATGTGGGTGAGTCAAATATCTTGAAGGAGAAGAAGAGAAGAAGAAGGAGCCACGAAAATATAAAGAAAGCAAGAGATAAATTGAAGACAAAAAATTTTAGTTGGCTTTCAAGTGAAGTGTGTCGTGAATAGAATGAGTGGTGAGTGGTAGTGACACTTGTCACCTCCTTATGGTCCTATGTGGACTCATCTTAAAAACTAGTCTATTTGTCTCCAATTTCTACTCCAATTGTCTCCCAATTTTCAATGACACTTGTCAATAATTCCTAAAGCCATTTATATAAATTTCCATTGCTATTTGACAATAAATTCTACTACCATTTATCAATTGTCCTACCATTTGACATTTTTTTTAGTCTAGAAAATTCTCAAAATTTTTCAGAAAATTCTTCTAAAATTCTCCTAAACTTATGAAACAACAAATACACTCTCCAAGTCAAATTTCAACACATAAAACCATAATTTTCAATAAAACCCACATTTATAAACAATTATACCGAAAAATGTCAATGAATGCATGTACAATCATTTTAATGAGCAACATTTTACTATTCACTTGTATGTGTATGACACATTATGCATGAGCATGAAAAATGCATTTCTAAGCTCTCATTAATAACTCATACTTACTATTCTAACCTCCTCATAGATAACGGGATGTTACAACTCTCACATTCTTAAAAAGAATTTCATCCTCAAAATTCTTACCTGTTTGCTCGAATAGGTGGGGATATTGTCTCCTCATATGCTCCTTTGTCTCCCATGTTGCTTCTTCAGTTGAGTGGTTCCTCCAAAGGACTTTTACTAATGGAATGATCCTGTTCCTCAACTGCATGATCCATGATCCCACAATCTTGATCAGCTTCTCAACATAGCTTAAGTTACTAGCAACCTCAATCTCCTAAGTCGGTATCACATGTGTTGGATCCGATCGGTACCTTCGAAGCATACTCACATGAAATACGTTATGCAATTGAGACATCTCATTCGGTAAAGCCAGCTTATAGGCTAAAGGTTCTATCCTTTCAATGATCTCATAAGGACCAATGTACCTAGGGCCCAATTTACCCTTTTTGTCGAATCTCAGAACTCTTCTCCAAGGTGATACTTTTAGGAAAACTCTGTCTCTCACATTGTACTCCATATCACATCATTGTTGATCCACATAACTTTTCTGTCTATCTTGAGCCGCTTTAATTCGACTTCGGATCAACTTCACTTTATCCACTATATCTTGTATCAACTCTGTCCCTTTAACCATTCTCAAGCCCTCTTCATCCCAATATAAAGGTGATCGACATTTTCTTCCATACAATGCCTCGTATGGTGCCATTTTGATACTATTATAATAATGGTTGTTGTAGGCAAACTCTATCAATGTCATAAATTGATCCCAAGCTCCTCTAAACTCCAATACACAAGCCCTGAACATATCCTCAATAGTTTTGATTGTCCTCTCACTTTGTCCATTTATCTGAAGTTGAAATGCTATACTGAAGTTCAACTTAGTACCCATAGCAGACTGCAAACTCTTCCAAACCTCGAAGTAAATCTAGGATTCCTGTCCGATACTATGGACACTGGAACCCCATGCAGTCTCACTACCTCATCCACATATCTCCGAGCCAACTAATAAAGTGAGTTATTCTCTCTCACTGGTAAGAAATGGGCCGATTTAGTCAACCAGTCCACTATGACCCATATAACATCATACTGCCTCGGAGTCTTAGGCAATCCCATAATAAAGTCCATAGTGATCCATTCCCATTTCGACTTCGGAATGGGCAATGAATTAAGTTTCCCTACCAGAGCCTGATGCTCAGCTTTCACCTGCTGACAAGTCATACACCTAGATACATACTCTACCACTTGCTTCTTCATTCCAGGCCACCAAAAATGATGCTTCAGTGTGTATATATCTTAGAGGTACCAGGATGCATAGCATAAGTGGCCATATGAGCTTCCTCAAGTATCTCCATCCTCAGATCATCCACATTAGGCACACACAGCCTCTGTCTCAATCATAATGTCTCATCCTTTAATTCAAACTCATAATCTAGATTCATTTTCACTTTCTCCATAAGCTTCACTATATCAGGATCTTTACCCTAGACTTTCCTATTTCTGTCCTGTAGCATTGGTCTAAGTTTCAATGTGGCAATCAAGGCCCTGTCCTGCTCCAGATTCAACTCCACATTTAGAGCTCTTAAGTGAATCAAATTGGGTAACCTTGATAACTGAATCTGAGTTGCACTAATATTAGACTTCCGGCTTAAAGCATCTGCCACCACATTAGCTTTCTCCGGGTGCTACTCAATAGTGCAGTCATAATCTTTCAGTAGCTCAATCCATCTCCTCTGCCTCAAGTTCAACTCCCTCAGACTCAGCAAATGCCTCAGACTCTCATAATCAGTGAAGATTTGGAAAGTCTCCCCATACAAATAATGTCTCCAAATCTTTAGAGCAAAGAAAAATATAGCTAACTCTAAATCATGTACTGGGTAATTGATCTCATGAGACCTTAATTGTCTCGATGCGTAGGTGATCACCTTGCCATGTTGCATCAATACACATCCTAATCCTTGATGCGATGCATCACCGTACACCACATATCCTCCAGTCTTCGATGAAATAGTCAACACCGGTGTAGTAGTCAATCAATGTTTCAGCTCCTCAAAGCTCTTCTAACACTCCTCATTCCATCTGAATGCTACATTATTTTTCAGAAGTTTTGTCAGAGGGGCCGAGATTATAAAAAATCTCTGAACAAATCTCCAGTAATATCCGGCCAATCCTAGGAAGCTTCGGATCTCTGACACATTTCTCGAAGCTTCCCAATTCATCACTGCCTCTATCTTCTTTGGATGTACCTGTATGCCATCTCCACTTACTATAAGTCCCATAAACACAACTTGATCTAGCCAAAAGTTACACTTACTGAATTTGGCATACAACTGCTTCTCTCTCATCTGTAAGATGACTCTTAAATGATTAGCATGCTCCTTTATGCTCTTCGAATACACCAAGATATTATCAATAAACATAATCACAAATCGATCCAGGTAGGGCTGAAATACCTTATTCATCAGGGCCATAAAAGCTGTCAGGGCATTAGTCAACCCAAATGGCATCACTAAAAACTGATAGTGCCCATACCTACTCCAGAATGCACTCTTAGGTACGTCAGCCTCGGCTATTTTCAACTGATAGTACCCTGACCTCAAGTCTAACTTAGTAAACACCTGAGATCCCTACAACTGATCAAGTAAATCATCGATTCTATTCTTCATTGTCACCCAATTCAGCTGCTTATAATCGATGTATAACCTCAAGGTCCCATCTTTCTTCTTCACAAATAACATTGGAGCTCCCTAATGAGAAACACTGGGCCTTATAAAGCCCTTTTCTAACAACTCTTGCAACTAATCTTTCAATTCTTTCAGTTCCACAGATGTCATCCTATATGGAGGAATAGATATAGGAGCAGCACCTAGAACTAGATCAATTGCGAACTCTGTCTCTCGATCTGGTGGCAAACCAGGTAACTCCTCAAAAAATACATCCGAAAACTCCCTAACTATGGGAATGTCCTGTATACTCTACTTAGCTCTAGTATCAATGAAGTGGGCCAAATAAGCCTCACATCCTCCCTGCATCAACCTCAATGCACTCATGAAGGATATCATCTTAGCTGGCACTGCTTGACTAATTCCTCTGAATACTACCCTCGATTGACCAGGAGATTCTAGTACTACCTCCTTGATGTAACAGTTCATTACCTATGAGCAGTGAACCAATCCATACTTAAGATCACATCTATCTCCCTCAACTGCAATACTATCAGGTCTGCCTCCAACTCTACTTGATCAATCCTAATCAAGTACCTCTTGTAGACCTCACTTATAACAGTAGTACTACCTAGAGGTGTACTAACATCTAGCCCATACTATAGTGACTCCTTATCACAATATGGTCGACATACCAAATGTGGTGAGACAAAGGAGTGTGTGGACCTGGATCTAACAGTACAAATGCCTCAAAGTTATAAACAAAAAGCGCACCTGTAACTACATTTGGTGAGTCTTGGGCCCCCTTGTCTGGTGATAGCATAGACCCTATGTTGGACCACGATTCACATTAAGCATGTTTTATTTATTTCGAGGTTTAGTTTACCTAATTTCCCTTTTGAAATTAATTTGGGATTTTTAGTGGGATGTTAGTGCTTAATAAATAGAAATAAATGGAAGGGTTTTAGTTAAATTAGAGTTTTGATAAATTGTTAGAAGTTAAAGGCATAAGATAGTGTAAGGGTATTTTAGGAAGTTTACTTAAGTTTATAAGGTTAAAGGCTAAGGAGGAGGGCTTAATTAGTCTTTTAGTTTAATTAAAACAAGAAGAAATGAAGTAAAGAATGAAGTGGTCGTATGAATGAGGAATAAATCACGAAATTTGTAAGGAAAAGAAGAGTTTTAGTGAAACTACATCGTTTGGTCATAGGTTTTTAGTTAAAAACAAGATTTTCCCTAAGTCTTCTAAAGAGACATACGAAACTTCAAAGTAAAGAAAGGGAGAGATGACTTTCGGCTATGTGGAGAGGAGAAGAAGAAGAAGAAGAGGGAAAAATCTAGAGCTTTGTTCATTTCTTGCTTAAGAAAGGAGATTTAAGAAGTTCTTTAAGAAGAATCAGGTTAGAGGAAGGTTAAATCCGCCATTAAGGGCAAAATCATATTTTCGTGGGTGGCTTTAAGGTAAGGAGATTTCGAAATTTCTTATGGTTTTATAGATAGGTGTAGGTTCTAATAGCTTCAAAAATTTATGGGTAAGGTGAGATAGGGTCGAAATTATGTTTTCCTTTCCTTAGAAATTCCAATTTTTGATCTTTTATATTCATTGGGATTATTGTGTTTGATGAAGGTGAATTAAGGCAATTAGAGGAAGAGCCAAGGCAAATTGACCAACCTACAAGCTAAAGGAATTTAAGGTGGGTGATTCCTTAATAATTGAGTTAATAGGCATATTACCATTTTTATAATAAATGCGAATTAAGGTTTCCAATGACTTAGAATTTTTGTAAGAATTACTCTTTGTGATGTTTTGAACTTGAATGTCTTGTTATTTGATTATGAATTTATATTGGAATGATTTGTTTAAGGATTTGTTAAGTGAAAAAGATAAGAACTTGTGATTTCGGAAAAAGATTGTCATTTTGGCAATTTATGTGAAAATGATTTTGGTAAAGGCCAATTGAGGCTAATGTGTTTGAATTGTGTGAATTATGTGAAATGTATGTTTTATTTGGATTTGTGGTGGTCCTATAAGAGTCAGGTGCACCTGTCTACCCATAGGCTTCTCCCGCCTGTCCGCTAGTGGCATTGGAGTTCCTCTCAAGGACTCCCATAAGTCACGGCTAAACATGACCGCTTTGCGAAAATGTGTAGTATGTTCCGTTTCAGATCCACTCGAACCACTTTATTTGTGAATTTGTGAAATGTTAGATTGCTTTGTGATGTGTTACATTTATAAATTGTTCGATGTGCTAAATTCTACGAAGAGATTTGAAAATTGTCAATGTTTTTCTTAATGTAATATTGTCTTGAAAATGAAAGAATGAATAATGATTTTTGCTTATATTCTCGTTTATTAAGTTATTACCCACGGAGCTATCAAGCTCACCCTCCATTTCTCCTCCACAAGTATTGAGCGAGAAACCGAGTCACCGCATCGGGATTAGGGCGATACTCCGATACATTTTGCTTTTGAAGTCATGTTTTGAGAAAACAAAGCATTAGCTTGTTCTTTGTATTTACACTTTTACCTTTTGGATGTAATTGGGCTAGATTCCCTCTGAAGATTTGTATTAACATATTTCCATGTAAATATAAGGGTTTTGAATTTTAAATGTATCTTGTATATGTTTTCTAAGAATGTA